>CAOKZL010003639.1:0-80571 GCA_948472985.1 Iguana delicatissima | reverse complement strand
TATGTAAATTTGTAGAGGGATGGCACCGGTTAAAAGGGATGACCTGTGACAGCAGACAACCACTCTCCCCGAACATCTTGAGAGGACTGAGTGGTGCTTGGAGGGTCTTGTGCACTTCGGCATATGAGGCTCTCTTTCACTCCGCGGCTCTCACAGCATTTTTTGGGGCATTAAGGGTGAGTGAGCTGGTCGTTCAGAGTAAAGGGGACAGGTCGGGCAGAGCCCTGGAGTTTCGTGACCTGTACTGCGGTGAGTGGTATTTACATCTGCACATTAGGGGATTGAAGACAGACCAGGCCAGGAGGGGCAATGTGGTGACTTTACAGGAATGCTCTGATCCAACGTTGTGCCCTGTCAGGGCACTTAGAGCTTATACGGCCAGCCGGGGGACCCATGCAGGGCCACTGTTTTGTCACGCTGATGCAACTCCGCTCACCAGGTATCAATTTTGGGCCATTATGAAGAAAGCCTTGTCACATCTGGGTTTACATGGTGCCAATTTTGGCACGCACTCATTTCGTATAGGTGCAGCCTCTACTGCAGCATCAATGGGCATGAAGGCCGAGGACATCCGGAGGATGGGGAGATGGAATGTGAGGCCCATCCACCTGCCCTAATGTTTCTG
Organism: Iguana delicatissima; assembly: GCA_948472985.1. Lineage (NCBI taxonomy): Eukaryota > Metazoa > Chordata > Lepidosauria > Squamata > Iguanidae > Iguana > Iguana delicatissima. Next base: position 79,946 of record CAOKZL010003639.1, on the reverse strand, counting down.
GTTCTTTTCAGAACGACCTGCTTCAAGGAGGAAGCGAGTGCTGATCTGTGGTCACAGTTTCGTCTTTTGGGCTGAGTGGCGAGCTCGAGATGGCCAATTGGGGCCGAATTTGGGATTGGGCGAGCGAGCCTCGATTCAATGGCTTGGCAAGAGAGGCCTTTGCTGGCACGGTTTGTTACCTGAGCTGTTTGGGGAGAGCTGTTTGCCTCCGCCTGACATGTTGGTCATTCACCCTGGGGGTAATGACCTTGGACTTTTGAAAGGAAAGGCACTGATTATACAAGCCATTCATGATACACCACATATTCAACGCACATGGCCTCGTACCTGCATTGCTTGGTCCGCACTGATTCAAAGAAGGGTATGGCGTGGGGGAGGTGACCCACGGCCTTTAGAGTTTTCCCGTAGATGGGTGAACAAAGAAATTTGCAAGGTTATGAAACAGGGCTTGGGTTATTTTATTCTGCACCATGACATCGTTTTCGATAAACCAGAGTTGTATAGACATGATGGGGTCCACTTGTCACCTGCAGGTAATGATATTTTTCTGCGGGACTTGCAGGTGGGCATTGAAGCCATCCTGGAGGTGGGTTGGGGATAAGGACTAAGCAGACGCTTGACCTTATCCATGGCCGATGGGGGTCAATGGTGTCGGTGAGTACCTATGGCACCCCTTGGTGTAGGATAAATGCTATCCTTGAGGAGGGCTCAGGACTGGCCCTCACTGGCGTGAGCCCGGGGGGTGGCGGTTCGAGGCTCACCTCCCAGACAGGGGCCAGCCAAAGTCTTAATGCAGCTTCAGCGGTTGGCTTTGGGGTCCGGTATCTCGCTATATGGACTAGGGAAGATGGTTGGGAGCTAACTCTTGCCCTAGTCCACCCAGGCCTTGACCCCCCGTCTTAGGTTAGAAGTTCAAGTTCAAGATCAAGTTCACCTCATAATTATGTTAATTAGGCATATTAATAAATTGCCCTAGTTGAATCCAAGCCCTGTGTGTGGTCTCTTCATTTCGCGGGTTGGGCAGCAAATAGCTCTGCAGCAAAATGTTGCTTTGCCATGCATCTCCATCATACAAAAGGCAAGCTTCTGTTCAGGCTCCAGCCGGTTTAGAACAGAAACTTTATACTGCAGGGAAAGGAAGCTCTGAACAGTAAAAGCTCAACACTCTACTCTGCCCCATATCTTGAGCTAAGGTCTTTTCCTGTTGTGTTACAAGGCAGCAAGTGATTTGGAAACTTCTGTCTCAGAAGACCCACTGTGAGTCAAGATACACAATACTGGATTACATGGACAACTAGTGTGACCTGATATAAGGCAACTTCCTACATATTTAAGAACTTGGTTTCAGAATACTAATATTTATAGCTGTATTAATGCAGCAGAACTGGGTGGTAGAAAATTGTCCTTTTCCCCCCTTTGTTTCCTCTTGAAACATCTCTGTATAGTGCATGAAAGGGCCCTTAACAGGCTATTTGTTTTATTTTGTTTTTTAAGCAGACATTCTTTTTCCTTAAAATTTATAAATTCAGCACATCTGCACATTTGAGCAGTCCTGATCTCACTTTCAAAGTGACAGACATTCAACCAGCCAACAGTTCACTGTCTGAGAAAGTGATGTTTGAAACTATAACAATTGTTGCTTATTATGAAAATTTATGTTCTGTAGTTTTTGGAGGAGGGAGAATATTTTTACTGGATCTTGCTCTTTCCATTACCTCAAGAAACAGAGCTTCCACTGACCACAGAAAGATTACAAAAAATAACTAAAAATAGGAATATGAAATGTTGGAAGCATGATGAAAAAACTGGGTCTTTTTTCATATGTAGTGGACTTGCAGAAAAGCCAGCATTTTCACTAAAAACAAACCTATCCAGAACTTTGAAAGGGAACGGAGAGGAGTTTTGGACTGGATAAAAACATGAACGTACATGAAACCAAAGAAAGAAATAATGTAAGAACAGGTTGCTTACCTGTAACTGTGGTTCTTCGAGTGGTCATCTGTGCCCTCATACATAGGAGCTTTTGCGCCTGCGCAGTAGCGTTCGGAAAATTCTAGAGCTCGTTAGCTTTGGCGGGAACCCCTCCCCCACGTCGGTACTGCACATGCTCCTCCCGCCGACTAACGGTCTCTCCTCAGTTCTGGTCCGCCGAAGCAGATGGGACCTGAAAGAGAGGGGAAGGCAGGGCGGGGATGTATGAGGGCACAGATGACCACTCGAAGAACCACAGTTACAGGTAAGCAACCTGTTCTTCTTCTTCGTGGTCTCTGTGCCTCATACATTAGGAGACTGTGTAGCTTACCAGAGGATGGTGGGTCAGGTCCCAGACCCTACAGCACAGAAGACAGCACAGCACGTCCGAACCGGGCATCCCTCCTGGAACGGCAGTCGAGCCTGTAGTGGCGCACGAAGGTCGACGGCTGGGACCAGGTCGCCACACGGCAGAGTTCCGACAGGTCGACGCCTTGCAGGAGTGCAGCAGATGTCGCCACGGCCCTGGTGGAGTGGGCCCGAAGCAGGTCTGGCGGAGGCTTCCTGGCAAGCTCATACGCCAGTAGAACAGTCTGTACCACCCACTTAGAGAAGCGTTGGGTGGACACTTTGTGGCCTCTCCGGCATCTGCCATAACAGACAAACAGGTGGGGTGTTTGTCTGTAGGCTGCAGTCCTGTCTTTATAGAAGGCCAGTGCCCGACGCACATCTAGGGAGTGGAGGGAACGCTCCAGAGGTGTCGTCGGGTCCAGGTAGAAGGCCAGCAGGATGATGTCCTGGCTGAGGTGGAAGTTGGACACCACCTTCGGCAGGAAGGAGATGTCAGGCCGGAGGACCACCTTGTCGTGATGGAAACTAAGTTGGTTCATTGCACCGTAGCGCCGTAAAATTTGCCCGCCTGGCAGAGGTGCGGCCACTGGAACGCGGTCTTCATCGCGGCAGCCTGTCGTCCGTCGTGGCCATGGGCTCAAAGGGGCGTTTCGTCAGCTGGGACAGCACCAATGACAGCGACCACGGCGGTAGCGGCGGCGATACCGGCGGGTAGAGGTGCTGCAGGCCCTTTAGGAACTGCTTGGGGGCCGTCCCTAAAAGAGCGGCCGCGGGGCGGGGCGGTGGTATCCCAGATCGCGGCGAGGTAGATTTTGAGCGACGGGAAGGCCAGGCCCTGTTGCCGGAGATGGAGGAGGAAGTGGAGCACGGACGCAGGGTGACAGGCGATCCCGGGCTTCGACGTTCCTCGGCGAAGGCCACGAAGCGCTGAACATAGTGGTAGTTCCTTCGCGTGGACTCCTTCCTGGCCAGGGTGGTTCCCCATGGTGGATCGTCTAAGGCGATATCCTCCAAGCATGGAGGGCCAACAGCGGCAGGTCTGGGTGCAAGACCATCCGTCGGAGTGAGACAGCAGGTTCGGTACCGAGGAAACCTGGGGTCCTGCCCCGGGGGGCCTTTGATCAGGGGTCCAAACCGGCTGCCTCGGCCAGTAGGGCGCCACCAGGATCGCGTCCGCCTGGTCCGCGGATTTTCGCGATCCGAGGCCCCAGGAGCGGGAACGGGGGGAAAGGGCTTTATGCCCTTTTCGTCCCACGGGAACTGGAAGGCGTCGCCGATGGAGCGGCGATCGTGCTGGCCCTCGAACAGAACAGGCGGCATTTCGCGTTCTGGCTGGTCGCGAAGAGGTCGATGGTTGGCTCGCCCCATGGGTGAAGCATCCGGAAGGCCTCGGGACAGGGACCACTCGTGATGGGAGGTGGTGTCCCTGCTGAGACCCCGCCTGGTGTTCTCCTGCCCCGCCAGGTGAACCGCCACGGGGTGTATCCGGAGTGGGACGCACCAGTTCCAAAGTTCAGCGCGATGCCCAGACGCGGTGGAGTGCGTCCCGCCTTCCTTTTCACTGCAGACCGCCGTCGTGTTGTCCGTGAGGATCAGCACCGTGCGGCCCGTGACCAGGTGTGGGAACGCTCTCAGGGCCTTGTGAATCGCCAACAGTTCGAGGGGTTGATGTGGAGGAACAACTCGTCGTATCCCCGGGCCTCGGCCCCGGAGATCCCCGGTGTGCGCTCCCCAGCCGAAGAGCGAGGCATCCGTCGTTATCGTGACCGACGGCCTGGGTTCGCGGAACGGCATGCCCAAACAAGTTCCGGTACGACAGCCACCAAGGGGGCGATCGACGTACCTCTCGGGGCAGACGGTCCCGGGCGGCGCTGGTCGTCCCAGAGTGGATCGAAGGCCCTGACGAACCAGTGCTGGAGCGGCCTGCGCGTAACCGGGAGAGGTAGGTTACGGCGGTGGTCGAGGCCATGTAGCCGAGGAGCTGCTGGATCCTCCTCGCTGACAGCGTCGAGGCCTCGAAGGCAGCGGACGCCGCCCGACAAAGCGTCCGCGCCCCCCGTCCGGGAGGAAGGCCCTCGCCAATACCGAGTCGAGGGTCGCCCCGATGAAGTCGAGAACCCAGGTGGGCTCGAGAGGGGACTTTTCGGGTTCCCCCTGAGTCCGAGCCGAGCGAGCAGGGACAAAGTCCGATGAATGTCCCTGTACTTTCGTTTACAGGACGCCACCAAAAGCCAATCGTCCAGGTAAGGGTAGAGGGAAACGCCTCTCGTCCGCAGGAAGGACACGACCGGAGCCATGCACTTGGTGAACACCCTCGGTGCGGTGGAAAGTCCGAACGGCAGCACCCGGTACTGGTAGCTGGTGCCTGATGTGAACCGAGGTATCGCCGATGGTGCGGGCGGATCGGATGTGGAAATAGGCGTCTTTGAGGTCTATGGACGCAAACCAGTCCCCTCGGCGGGGGAAAGGGGGGAGGATCGACGGCAGCGTGACCATCTTGAACCTCTTGGGGCGGATGTATTCGTTCACCCCTCGGAGGTCTAGGATGGGCCGCGGGGATCCGTCCCCCTTTCGGCACCGTGAAGTACCTCGAGTAGAAGCCGATGGTCTTGGCTAAGGCGGGAGCCTCTCATTGCTCCCTTCTCGAGGGGGGACTGGACCTTTTCCAGTAGAGCCGAGCTGGCTGGGGTGGAATAGTAGACCCCCCATGGCGGAATAGCCTGGAACTCGATGGCGTACCCCAGGCGGACGATGGTAAGTACTCAGGAGTCCGCAGTGATCTCCTGCCAGCATGAGGTTCTGGCCAGGCTCGGGTGGTGGAACAGCTCTACTGGGAGGGCGAAGGAGGGCGGGTGGAGTCCTGCGAAGGCCGTCAAAACCGGGACTTCGTTTCCGAGGACGATTTTACGACGAAGATGGGCGTCGTCTGGGAAGCCTCCTGGAAGCCGAAGAGGTCGACGGCCTCGACGCGGTCGACCGCGGAGACCGCGGCTGGTACGCCGATGAAGAGGAGGCCTTTCTCCACATAGGCCTCGGCTGGAAGGAGCGGTGAGTCTGGGCTGGCTGGTTTATGCCCATCTTCTTCGCAGTCAGCCGGGCCTTGACGAGGTGATCCATGGCCTCGTCAGTGGAGGAATGAAACAGCCCTTTGCCGTAAAGGGGAAGGCCTTCAATCCTTTGACGGCTGTCCTCCTGGAGCCCACAGGACCGGAGCCACACGTGACGTCGGAGGGCTCGCACCGACCATCACCCTCGAGGTAGCCTCCCGGCGTGCCCCGGTGGCGAGCTGCTGTGTAGCCACCGCAACGGCCTCGCCGAAGATCTGATTGGCTGAGGCGCGTGACTCCTCCGGGAAGTCAGCAAGGAGCGGGCCGAGTCGGTCAAGATTCCGATGGTATCCGCGAGGCATCCATCGTGTTCACCGTCCTGACTCCAGGGACGATGCCGAGTAGAACCTTCGGCCGAAGGCGTCGACTTCCCCCTTACGGGCCGGAGGGGTGGTATGCGCCCGATTGCCTCCCCTTTTTCTGCGCCGACTCGACCACGATGAGTTGGTACAGGGTGGTGAAAAAGAAACTCCGCGTTTTCTTTCTGAGTCCTGTACAAATGCTCCAGCCTGTGGGGGATAGGCTGTGCTGACGCCGGCTTCGCCCACGGCTGCTTCATCGCATCCACCAAGGTAGGCAGAAAAAACAGCGGTGCGGTTGACGGTGGGCGGGCTTCCAACTACTGGAAGACAGGGTCCTGGGCTTGAAGACAGGTGGTCACCTTTAAAGGGCCCAAAGGGGTGTGGCCATCCGGAGGAGGATTGCCGAGAACTGACGGACGTCCTCCGGCGCAACTCCGGAGCTGGCTCTCCAACCCCAGTGGTGGGGATTATAGAGGAAGGAGTGGACTCCACAGAGTGGGGGTTGGAATCGTAAGGCGCCCGATGGAGATGGCGACCTCTCTGCCTCCTTCTCCTCGGGTGCCTCAGGGGCCAGAGGTCCCGGAACCGCCGGAGCTGCAGCCTGCGTCGGTATCGATACGGTCGTGACCGGTATCGAAGTCACCTGCAGGGGCACGACCGCGGGCCTAGGGCGGTGTGCCGCCTGCGTGGTGGAAGTCGCCGCTACCGCCAGCTGGGCCACGGTGGACTGTGGCGTCGGGCGGGAAGCTGTAGCCGTCGTCCGCGGCGGTGGAGAAACAGCCCTGTAGCGAGGTGAGGGCTCTGGGGACTACGGCGGCTCGGCGGCGACGCAGAGGTGACCTCTATAGCGGGGGTAGTGAGCCTCCCGCGGTGGCGAGCAAGACCGGTGACGAGGCGACCAGTACCGAGGGTCTGGGTGGTACCGGTCCCTGTAGGACGGCGAGTACGAGTAGTACGACCGGGCCCGGGGCGTGCCACACCTGCTCCTGGGCGTACCGTCCAAGGTAGGCCGGAGAATACGCTTCTCTCCCGAGCGATGCCTCTCCAGGCACATCTCCCGATATCGCGGGGATGGAGGCTTGGCCCGCTCTCCCGGGGAGCGGGCCGTCGCGTTGGAAGCCGGGCACTGTTACCACGGCCTCCTCTCGGCGTTCTGCCGAGGGGGGACGGCGACTCGGCGGAGTGATCTCCGCGATCAGCTCGGGCGGTTGAGGGGCGGCCAGCACGGCCTGCTCCTCGTCCGACACCTTGATGATAAAGTCCTCATCCGGAGGCTCCTCCTCCACGGGGAGCTCCATCAGCAGGGGTTCCTCGGCGGGCTGGGTGGGTGGTGGAGTCGGGGATGCACCACTTTCGATGGAGAGCGTTGTTTCTCCTTCTTCTTCTTCTTCTTTCCTTTCTCCCCCCGGCCCTCAGTGGCTGGGTGTTTTTTTTGACCGCGGTAATTGGCCTGGAGGAGGATTGAGGGCCCGCGAGCCCGCAGGATCCTCAAGTGCCCGAGTTGCCGAGACCTTTTGGATCCTCGGCCTTTTTGTCGGTCCGGCCCGGTACCGATGTCGACGAGGTCGAGGGCACGGCAGCCGCCGCTGCTGCCGAAGAAGAAGAAGACGATGACGGGCGTTTTGGCCCCTTTTTGGGCCCCTTTACGAAAGGGCCCCCCCAAAATGGGTTTTTCCTTGCCGACCTTTCGGAGATCTGTGGGGAAACCTCTCCAAATGGAGCAGGCCTGAACGTTGTGCCCCCCGCCCCAAAAAAATCAGGCACTTAAATGTCGGTCGGAAGAGCGACCTTTCCCTTTCCCCAGGAGGCGCAGCGTTTGAAAAGAGCCGACATAAACGGAGGGCAAGGCAAGAAAGAACGCCAAACACAGTCCGAGATCCGAAATTGTGTCAAGCCAGAAAAAAAAAGGGAAAACCATAAAAAATTACCAAGCCAAGTCCGAAATCCGTGAGGGGTAGTCAAAAGCCAAATCCGAAGTTGAAAATACCGAAATAACAATCCAACAAGCAAGCCAACAAGCAAACCTTTTAACGCTGAGGCGGACAAAAAAGAACTGAGGAGGCCATTAGTCGGCGGGAGGAGCATGCGCATCCGCGTGGGGGAAAGGGGGTTCCCGTCAAAGCTAACGAGCTCTAGAAATTTTTCCCAACGCTACCGCGCAGGCGCGAAAGCTCCTAATGTATGAGGCACAAACCACGAAGAAGAACTGTTTTTTTCTCTAAACGGAAATGGAAATGTAATTGTCATTCTTTTTGGTAAATGGAAACAAAGAAGATCAACTGGAGAACACAAATATGGAAGTAGGGGAGGAGAGTGTGATATATCTCTCAATGGGGTTTTTTATGCAATTAAATCTTTAATAAAAACATTAAAAAAAAAAAGAAACAGAGCTTCTACTTTATCCTTCCTCTACCCTAAGTGGGAGAGAGCTCAACCTTCCTCACCTCATGAAGAAGCAGAAAACCCTATGGATCTCTCTAGACCTAGAGATATATCCAGAGCACAATCTTCCCAACTAGACCCCATCCAGTAGCAAAAACTCTACTGAGTGTATAAGATATCCTGTCAGCTATTGCAGGAAAAGAACCTGCACATTAAATACCAATGTTCTGTTTTCTTGCAGTGTGGAGAGGACTGGACCATGACTGGACCTACCAAAGCAGTCCCCCCTGTGTGGGAAGGTTGCACTGCACTCCCTCAAGACACAACTACCTCCTGAAGCATATGTGTCCCAAAGGCCACTTTGGTTGTGAACTCAGAATTCTATCCACTGGTTCAGACAGGTGCAGATTTGAGAACAACCTCGTTACATGGACCATGGACTCTCCCAAAATTAATTCAGTGTTTCATCTTTTGTCCACATCCCACTATCCCTTGAAAAAAAAATTGACACAAGCTCAACAGCAAGAAGACCCAAAGGATTTGTTTGTTGTTGTTGTCATTTGCCTCAAGTCATCTTTGCTGCTAGGGAGAGTTCAGGCTTCAGAGGTCTGCTCTTAAGACGCATCCATTTACCTTTTCAGTAATCCCATTGTATCTGTAGCACTCTTCTTCAGCGCCACATTTCAAATAAGTTGATTTTCTTCCTACCCGTTTTCTTCACTGCCCAGCTTTCGCAACCATACATAGAAATTGGAAATACTATGGGCTTAGATGATTCTGACTTTGGTGTTTAATGATATCCCTTTACATTTCGCACGTCAGGACAATCAAATGTTGCAGCATTCCCTTTTTTTAAAAAAGACAACCTGGATGTCTCCTTCACTACATACAGATAATATCATGTTCAGTATGCACTATGAAAGTCCATTCATGCGTGCAGAAAAAGAAGACATATCCACCCACCCTTGCACTGGCTGCATTAGAATTTTTTCCTCACATACATTCAACGTGTGTCAAATTAGTGTTGCTTCTTTTATTTCTGTATTCTTTTTCTATTTACTTTTTTGTCTTGGCTGTGTGCAGAACTGGGCAAGAAGCCAGAGTTTAGGTATTTTTATTGTTGCCTTTCTATCATATGACCCTGGCCTTTCTAGGTGGACCTAACCCCAAACCTGGGTGCCTTCCATACATAAGAATGGGCTTTCACGGTAAATATCAAACACGCCAGCCTAGTCATAATACTCTCAATATATGAGAATCAGTTACATTTTCATTTGGTCCAATTGAGATTTCTGTGCAAGAGAACACATCAGACATTTGTTCCACAGAAGTTATATTTTTACTTATTCTCTGTTTCTCTGTTTCTTTTTTTCTCTTTCTCTTTGTTTTATGCAGTGGCACATCATATAATTAGCCTTTCATGAAGGTACTAAGGTTACAAGACTAGCTATCTGCTCTTGATAAATAAGCACCAACCTGAATCACAAACTGTTGCAATGTCCCCTGTTGTTTCACTAGCAGATACTGCCGTTACAGGGCTCTTGTGTCCAGCAAGACTTTGTACATAGCACAATCTATAAGAATCAGGGTTTTTAAAAATTAGACAAAGATTACAGCATTAGCACTACTGCCTTTTAAAAGCAACACACTGTTTCACACACCTCCCATGTCGGTTTTGAATATGCTATTACTAGAACTTTTCTCTAGCACCAATATACTAGGTGCTGCACAAATGGAAGAGATGCACGGCTTACACATTAGTTTTATGATTAATGAAACACTGATCCCAAATCAATCAAAAATGTAGAAGTTCAGTACAATGTAGACATCAAATGAAAATACCTGTTCAAATCCCATATAATGCAGGTTCCATCTTTGCTAACACTTATCATTATGCTATAGGGCTTGCAGACAAACAAGCTAGTGATCTCCGCAGTGTGGCCATACAGGTGCACCTGAGATTCCATTTCAATCTCAGAAGGCTGAAAAGGAACAAGATCACCATAAAGTCAGAATGTACTATGCAGGGCAGAGGATGAAAAACAGAAATTGTTGTCCAGCAAATGAGGTGTGAGACTAGACATAAAGAGGTAGATGAAGTTTCACCTGATTCAAATGACTAAACTCAATTGTTGGTCCTAAGCACTGAATCAGTAGGAATTTGGTAAGTCAACATTTATGTCAATTCTACTGATTTAATGGAACTAGCTAAGGCATTTTATGAATTCTGTTCTATACAGTTATGTTTTTTATGTCCCTAGGTTTTGAAATAGGCAGTTAAAGGCCCAAGTCAATGGCATTTGTATCACTTTTTTTTTTAAACCAGAATATGTATCTGACAAGCAAGTGGCAGTATGGCATTATCTGTGAAAGGCAGCTTCTTGATATCTATCACAGAGTTATTAACACAGAGAAAAGGCGGAGATGGTCATTTGAAGAACCACAGCTTCAGATAAGCAACCTATTCCTCTATATATCTGGCCTGCTTCATAACACACATTCTTGCTTAAATAATTCTTTGCAATACCGAAGAACAAACAGCTCTCAGGGGAATTTTTTTTTTACTTAGCCATACTATTTTTTACTTAGCCACACTTTTCCTTGCTTTAAAGACCAGAGTGCTAATTAAGTTGCAGAATGTTAACACAAGAAACTGATAACGATAGACAGCAAAAGTGAGAGACAAACAGCCAAGAGTTTTGCTAGACTTCAGTAACCAATGTGCCAACCCTAAGATTTCTTGTGCCAATTGTTCAAGGATATAAATTGTCTACTCTTATCATACAATTTTACACACCATTGCACTACAGTGGCATTTTAACAGATTATTGTAGTTTTAAATGCACAGAAATGGCAGTGCAAACAGTTTTAAACTGCAGCATTACGTTCTTTAATAAAGAGTATACTTGGTATTTCCTGTGCTGTACTGAATCATGTTGTTCCCTATAACTCTTATTCAGCTGGGAACAAAAACCAAGACAGATGCTAGTGAACATGCTGTCATGCCATATGGCCTTGTCTCAAGAAGCTGATTAGACCCAGAAGCTGCACTGCATGCTGTGTCAACTATGTTCAAATGCCCAAACTGGGGGGTTTCCATAAACAAGGGAGACACCTGAGCAGCAGGAGAGGAAGTGCTCACATTTATATAGTGCATACTTATAAGCTGAATGTAGGTAAAAACTGAAATCATTTATTTTGTACATTACATTCTTTACTAAGACACTATTTTCAGACTATAAATAAAGCTACTTTTGGTGTTCAAAATAACCTCCTAGAAGCAAGATTTTATTTTTCTTGTATTATTAACCAGATTTTTTTTTACCCCAAACTCAAAAATTAGTTTCAATGAAATAAGTTTTGGCCTGATATATCCATTATGCTCCAGAGAATAATCTAATATTGATACCATTGCAAGTCTATTTTACAGCAGCCATGGAGGTATTTAATTTGCACAGCAGCTTTGGTGGTAGGTCTTACTCTTCCCCCACCATTTTCCCAATTAGAATTTCTTTTCCAAACCACACAGGAAAAGATCCAGGTGGTGAAATGTGTATGTCTTCTGCCAGCTGCTGACCTCAGCAGATCTGCAGCCTTCTACAGCTGCTTTAAAATAAAAGTTAATATATAACATAATCTGATCATAGATATCCTGCATCTCATATGAATTGGTTCCAAACATTCATCTATCTAGCAAACCTATGAAAAACACAAACATTTTGCTATGATTATATTACATTGTATTACATCATATATAATATCGCAGGTGAATGGAAATAGGATACATTTCCTTTTTAACGTTACAAAAGTAAGAGTACCCATCAGAATAAAAAAAAAATCTGTAACAATCAAGCTCTTAGACCAGTGGTTCTCAACCTGTGGGTCCCCAGATGTTTTTGAACTTCAGCTCCCAGAAGCCCTGAGCATTGACCATAGTGGCTGGGGCTTCTGGGAGCTGAAGTCCACAAACATCTGGGGACCCACAGGTTGAGAACCACTGTCTTAGACCATTACAGCTTCCCTCTCATTTACTTACTGTACTACTAGTAAATCTGTTCATATAAGCTGTGATGACACCACATTTGCTGCCAGTAAAAAGTTGACAGCTGTCTGGCACCCAAGCGCAACTGGTTACCTTAGATACAAGAACAAATGACACAATGTAAGCATTAAATGATAAATACTTTAAAAAACTTACATTTCTTACGCTAGTTATTTTGGCTCCCTCCTTATATATACGGACAGACATACAATAGCCACGAAGATATCTACACTTAGTTAATTAGGGGTAGAAATCCAGCCACTGCTGATTTATGTAATTGATGTGTATAGGAGGGCTTCTTTTCTGAATTCAAAAGCAGTTACTTTGTTATACATAGGAAGGTTCATGGAAAAAGGTATACTGGTGCCAGAGAGAGCTTACAGAGGAACCGGTTACTCAAAAATGCAAAGTGCCATTGCATAAATGCAAACACATGTCTATATATGCATGTGCACATAAACTGGTTCACTGTATCAAACCGCATGAACTTCTGCATCTCCTGTTCTTTCATACTAACATGGCAATAGTTACCTAGGCAAGGGAAGAGGCAAGGGAAAAAAGACACAAATTTAAGACTGACTGGTTTATTGTATTTGTTATTAGTGTTCAGGGACTAGAGACCATTTTGTCAGGTGTTTATGATGAAACCATGAAGAGCTTCTCCCTCTTAGACTGTAAAAAGTTAGAGGCCCAGCTGATGGCCCACTGCCTACAAATTTATAATTGACAGTCGAAGATACGTATTTGACTAAGCAGGCTCTACTTCATGAGGGCTCATGCCATAATAAGTCTGTGAGGTTCACTTCAGACATAGCTGTCAAGCAGGGGTGAGCAAAGTGCAGCCTCCAGGATATATGCAGCCCCCATCACCATTTTTATGAGCTCCAAGGCCCTCAAACAAAGTTTTGGGGAAAAAATGCCTTCCAAATAGCTATTAAACTTCCTGAAGCCTCTGGTGGTGAGAAGAGGGAATTTCATTACATTATTCCCCTGAACTGTTTTAGGGATAGGGGCCCTTTTCTTCCAAAATTGGAAACAATTTCTAGTCACTTCTCCTTTTGAGAGATATCCCTCCCTAGGCTAGAACAGGCAGGTGTATAGAGAAATTGCCTCCTGCACCCCCACACAGTTTTGGACAATATAAAAACAGAAATGGGGGTATTAGGAGTTCATGGGGAGAACTGCCCCACAAAGTTCAGTGGGGGGCATGTGTGGTTCCCAGGTTGCCTATACAATAGAGGATTAGGATTATACTAGGTTCTACCTATTTCATACCATAACAAAACATTCCTGGGGTTCCATAAACCACAGTTTCCTAGTATATTTAAACAGGTAAACTGGTTAGATCTGTTAACAAACCAGGATATAAAACCAATATCAGACCCTGATCAGCATTCAGAGACCTCATTTAACCTCATTTAAATGTAACAGGAAACTGTACTTTTAATAAATCATAACAGAAGTGCCAAGGCAATTCACCCAAGCGAAGGAGAGGGGCAAGGACAGAGTGAATACTCACAAGCCTTGTTTCTATTTTAATTTGCACAAGGCCTTAGTCGTAAAGGTGCCAGAAGATTGTTTTTTGTTTTTGTTTTTTGCAGTGAAGTGATTGCTAAATCTCAGATTTTTCAAATACTGCATTGCATACATGAAAATTTACTTTGTGTTGAAATATGGACAAGATTTGGTCATTATAGGGTTAATGGTGTGTTGCTGAGATTGAAAGAGCCTTCAGCTGTATGTGTTATCTTAATTAGCTATAGAGCCTTTATAAGGCTAGCTTTTTACTGTGAATTTGTCTGCTTCCCCTTTCGCACTGTATTTTGTTTGACCCTGCTTGGTGTGGTCCTTTTTACTGTTTGGTATATTTGCTATTTTGTACTATTTCACTTGCTTTATTGCTCTTGTTCATTCTAAAATTTTGACTATATTTGTTTAGAATATTGTTTTGATATAGATATATTGTTTGTTATCTTCTTAATAGAATAGATAACTCTTATTTTCACTATTTGATTTTGTCTTCTGAATCATGCTTCAACACTTTGCAAGACAAGAATTAAGGAATTATACCTGATGAAACTGTGAACTTTGTATAAAGTTAACTGGAGGTTCACTTTGCTTGCTTTTCAGTCTCAAGATATTATCAGCATAACCCCAACTCAGAATTGCTGACCACTGGATATCTGTACTGTGCATACTTCTGACACCTGCAAAACAGTCAAGACATTCAGATGAAATAGGAAATTCACACTATTCTAGCTTACAGTAAGAATTGCTGTTACAATGTTTAGCTTTGAAGATTAGCATTAGAATGTTTGGCCAACAATTTAAGCTTTTTTGAAAAAATGATATGGCTATGTTTAACTTCAGTTATCTGAGCTGTTCATATTTTTGTATCACTATTGCAAACACTTCTCATAGAATAGAAACCTTGGGAACACTTAGATTTCTTTATAATATACCTATTTTCCTGCAGTAATTAATCATCATTAAAGTTGGGTACAACCAAGTTCATCATAACTGCAAAAGAGATTTCAAGCCATGCCGAAAGTTGGTTGCATGCAGTAACACTTGCACATGGGTCAGGGAAAGATTTTTACTACATCAGTTAAGTTTGGATGGCTCTGCAGATGCAGTTAAAATTGCTGCAGGTCACATGAGACCCACAAATTCCTTCTCACATAGTTCAGCTACAATTTGGTCTCTCAACAACAACTACACTGCCCAGGCAGTACATGCTTCAATATTCTGTGGAATCTTTTCGTACATTACAGGCTAGAAAACAGAACACCTAGCTAATTCTGTTGGCTTATGATTTTTTTTTCTAGTGCTTCTGTCTAGACCACAATTAGCTATCATTCTTACCTTGCTCTTTGCTATATATCATAAGAAGGCAGAATTTTCGGAACAAACCACAAATAGCTCTTGTGGGCAGAGCCTGCAGGGAGCCAAATCTTTCTCCATGTGGTTGGCTGAAGCAAACAACAGGATCTGGGGCACTGGGAGAACCTACATATTCCCCCACTTTAAGCCTTTGATCCAAGGTAAAGGGCTCTAAAACAAAGACAGTGAAATAAAGCAGCAATTAGTGACGTCCTTGAGCAGGAAGGTAAATCGTAAATTTATGTAAACATAAATTTATTTTGCTAGAAATAAGGTCCTAAAGCAAAATATCAAACAGGAAGAAAGGAGGACAGAACAGAAAGCCATAGTTCAGAAGTAAAAACACAGTCTGATAAACAACAGTTTATTCAAAAAAGGCAGTTCTGGTCTGTATGCTAGATTGCAGGGTCTCCTTAAACCACCTTCCCAATTCAAAGTAATGGAAGCCATGGCTTAAGAAAGCAAAAGAGTGATGCTGAACCAGCGTGTGGGGGGAAGATGGGGCAGGGGTGGGGTGGGAGAGGAAGCATGCAAGTAAATGGAATTAGAATTGTTTATTGGAAGTGTTCTCTGGAACCATTACAACTGAAACAGCCATACTGTAAAAGGCAAAATCATCTGAAGGCAAATCACATCTGATTAAATTTTAATTTTCAGAGTTGACAACTCGTTTCTTGGCTAAAGAAATGCAGTAAATCTTATCCTGGATTTTAGTAAAACATTTCTGTGAAGAATTAGTGGAAATTCTAAAGCTTTACAGAAGAAAAATCTTTGACCCCCTTTCACTTGGCAAAGAAACTCTCTTCCTATACAAACATTCATAGCCATTAAAATAAAGTAAGTAATCTGAAGCAAAAATGATGATTTGATGGTTTACAATCCAGCTTCCTGTCCAAGGAAAACAGTATACTGGGAAACAGAAGATTAAGGCAGCCTCTAAACCTAATTCCTTTCTATATGGTTTCTTGCCAAGTTTTATCTTCAAACAAAAAGTATTCAAAATAAAGCTTCTTTTCTAATAAAAAACAGGCTGCAGTAGATGTTACAGACTGAATTGTGAATAACCTTATGAATAACACTGATATACCCTGATGAATAACACTGATATACCGGATATACAGTCTCTTTGGTATGCTCCCTTGTTTCTCTGAAAGCGAACTGCACTAATAATCCCATGGCAGCAGGGAGCTCTCCTTCCATAATGAGTTTGGATCCAGGTCTGCTGACATGTGCAGTGTGGAACAGCTGGCGAGGGGTTTGTCCGTATGTTTTTATCATTGTCTCTAGGGCTCTTCTTTGAACTGGATCTTCAACAGCTGATACATCCATGCCAAAGTATGTCTAAAATATGAGTCAGACACAAAGAAATAAGGTACTGAGTAGTGGTGGAGGCAGATAAATGAGAGGTCTCACTATATAATCTGACGTGCTTAACATGTGAGTGCGTATCATGTGCTTGAGACTTTATTTATCAAGCAGAATTCTTAAATAGTCAGGCAAAATGTAAAGCTTTAGCAAAGTACTACGAAGGCTCTAGGACTAACTTTCTTACCTTGTTTTTTTTTTAATCATCTAAACAAAGTATGTAGCACACAGAATAGAAAACTGAGTCCTAAAACTTGGAAACAAAGAGGACCAATTTCTTCTGGCTGCTGTGGTATTTTTCATCTGATGTGCCAGCAGTCCATGACATCTAGCCTATTACTATTATTTAGTCGCTATCAACAAATGGAAACTTCTGCCAGTGCAGAGAATGTTATCTATGCCATACTTTCTTTAGCACAGGAGTGAGCAACTGTGGCCCTCCAAATGGCTTGCAACACCCATCAGACCTAGCTATACAATAATACTTTCCCCCAAACAGTTTCTGCAATAAATCAATGCAAATAATTGATTAAAAAATACTTACAGCAGGGTGAAAGACATTGATAGCTTGAACTGAAGCCTTTCCCTTCTGCTTATACCCAAATACTAAATCAATCCAGTGACAGATTGTCTGGGAAACATGGTCAGACTCTAAAGCTTGACGGTGGATCAGGATAAAAAGTCGGGGGTCATTTCGAGCCCATGGTGGGAGGTTCACATGGTTTACTCGTTCACCATTCTGACGAACCCCAAAATCAAATCCTATAAAAATAAGCAGCAGTTTGCATTAGCTGGTTTACATCTGCATGGCCAATATAATACACATTTTAGTATTAGTATTAAAGCATTTTAGATGTTGTATTATTACATTTTTACACAGGTTGTGCCAAAATACCCTAAAGGCACTCGATGTCTGATCTAGAAGCTAGCTAAGGTCAGCCTGGTTAGTACATGGATGGAAGACTGCCAACAAATACCAAGTGCTGTAAGCTATTTTTCAGAGGAAGGAACTGGCAAAACCACCACTGAATATTCCTTGCCGAAAAAAACCCTATGCAATTCATGGGACTGTCATACATCAACAGATGACTTGAAGGCACATACACAAGTGCTGCTGAGCCAGAAAACATTTCCTCTTTCTCTTATACTCCCTAGTATTTAACTGACATTTCTTACACTCCACTAAGATAATCAATGCAATAAGTATCATTCAAAAATCTTTCAGCAGGCAGCTCTGGATACAGCCAGGTTCTCTTGGGAGGCATGTACTGGACAATCTGTGGGGTTTTCTGCTCTGCTAGAGGGATCTCAGCTGATACTGGTCTGATATTTTCTCAACATACCTTCTCTATTAACTAAAAACTCAGGAAGATAGAAAAATTCTGGGATAAGCTCCTTTACATCAGTCATGGATTCATACGAGGAAAGGCGCCAAGTTGTATTAGTGGAGTGGAAAGTTCTGTCTGGTATATCAAAACTCTGATCTGTAAAATGAAACCACATCAGGCTGGTTACACTGGAGAAAGTATCATATCCTCCTAATTATACATATAGAAATCCTTGTAATGAGGAAAACAGAACAAATACAGATTAATTTTATCTTATCATGTGTCTATGCATATGGCTACACGTGTGGTATGCATACATACAGTTACAGGATATGGCACATTTTGGCAGGTCAATTATTTGTTAGCCTGTAATGATTATTCTATGCTCATCTTAAAATCACTTACTAGTTTTCTGCGTTTTGTAGACAGATCATCATCATCAATACATTTATGCAAACCCCTCCTTTCTGTATAATATAAATCTTACAGTAGCTCACATAATAATGGGTATAAGACAAACCCAGTCAATACAATACTGTAAAATATATTTCTACATGTACAGGCCAAATTCATAAGACACTTCATTTCATCAAATAATAGCATCACAACACAGTATCCACTAAAATGACAAAACAGCAATGAATACAAACTAGCTTCTCTAGAAAAATGAGCAATAAAAAATTATCTCATGAAAACCTAGAGCAATTTTACCTTGGTAAGCTAAAAACATCTTTGTAAAAGGAGGCATTCTAACCAGGAAATGAAGTACTGTTCCGCTATTGGAATAATGAGATCCATAGTGATAAGGCTGCACAGGTGGCATTGGGTCATCTTCCCTAGCTCCTTTACGATACTCTTCTTCTAGATACTGCAACGGGAAGGGTACACAAAACAAAGGTCAATTTCAGTCCAAGAAAGCAATACTAATGAGCAATTGACACTGCTTATTTGCACCAATATATTTATTTTAAGCATTTAATATTATTCTATGGAAGCTCCTGTAAGATTCCTTTGAACCAATAATTTTAAAAAAGAAAGGTAACAAGCCAGCATGATAAATACCAAAATAACAGACAAAACTAAGAATAAATAGATGTTCCATGTTAAAAAAAATGTGCCTATCTTAAAAGGCCTCATCAAATGAAAAAGTCTTCACATGGCACTAATAGGACAACAGACTTGATGGCAGTCAACATACTGTGCAAACAGCATTCCATAACTGGAAGGCACCCAATTTGGTGTAATTTAAGTTTTGAAGGTCAGATGGATCAGAGTGAGGTTTTAAGACATAATATTAAAAGCATCATTCATTCATTCACTCACTCAGTTGTCCCATTCATACCCCATCTTATTCTTGCCAGGGAACCCCCAACATAATATTCCACAGAGCATTTTGTTGTGTTTTATAGATAACATTTTTATTAGGTTTTTTTTTAACTTGGATCTGGTAGGTTTGGACTGCTCAAAAGAGGTGGGGGCAAATTGGGTTTACTATTTCCCCATACCTCTACCCTACATCAACAATAAAGCATCAGCTTGAAGGTCACATCACTACTTATGACAATTTTTGTTAATATGTTTTAATCTGTACACATGAAAAATTAACTCCTTAATTATTTGACACTGCACCAGATTTGTTGTGGCCAAAACAAAATGGGTGTGGGATATGTCCTGCTCTAGAAGAGAACTGCTGCTTGTGGAGGTTTCCAGGATCAGCAATTCTTATTGTCTATTTCGCTAAATTTTATTTGGGATGGGGGCTGTTTCTAGAAGTCAAAAAACAGCCTTGGAAGCTGCATGCAGTGTGAATAAGTCCCACTCTGCCTTCAAAAATGGGAAGGAGATAACTATTTACTGGGAAGGAGGTAGCTACTACTTTATAAGAGATCTGTTAAAAAGCAGACGGCAAAAACTTACTCATGAAATGTACTTTCAACACAGATGAGGTATTTTTACATCAGCTAAGCAGCCAAAATACCTTTGCAGTCTGCCTTGTAGTATTTTGTTCAAGACAACTGCTCCCTGAGACTGACTGAGTAGGTCAACAGCCTGAAGATGGTTTGAAAGTTGAGTAAAGGCAAACAAACAAAATATCCCTTAACACCCTTCAAGCAACACTGAGGTCAGTTAGAAAAGAAGCATGCAATTGCCTCTTATCAGAAGCATGTCTGGGAAAGAACACTGAATTGTATTTTATTGACCTTGATCCACGTAAATCAGCAGCCAAGAATGTACATACATTCTCGCCAAAAAACATTTATGGAGCTCTTCTTCCGTATCAAATTATTGACCACAGTAAGGCTGTGGAATTCCCTTACATGAAAACTAGCTTTGTCTCCTCTCTGATCTCTTTTTGTCACGAAAGTAAGGCCATTTTGTCTATCCGGGCCACTCTAAAAGGTCTTTTAACAGGGGCATGTTATATTTGTTGTATTTCCATCATCATCATCATCATCATCATCACGTTTTGACTGCCTTTTCAATTTATTTAAATCAATGTTTTTAATCTGATTGTTTGTTTAACCCATTTTTTAACTTCTATTTGATTTTATCTTATATTATGAGCTGCCTTGGGTCCATATTGGTAGAACTGCAAGATAAAAACTGAATAAATAATGATTAAACAAAGTTTATTTATTCAAAACAAGGATAGGTTAAATATTTTAGTACCTTGTAAGTGTCCACATAACGGTCTTCTTTTTCTTTTGATTGCACAGCTATTGGTTTGACCAAGTTTCTGAAATTATAAAAATATTAGCATGTTGTCAATTTCATAAGCTACTGGTACTTAATGTAATTAAAAAAATGACAGTGAATGCAAATTAAATGGTTTATTTATTAACAATAATCCACGAATTTTACAGCAATGCAAAATTCCAGTAAACCATGTTGAAAGAAAGAGCTTGAAACATTTCTTATTACCTATAAACAGAAGGATCATTTAGGTCCAACGTCTCACTGGTATAGTCAGAAAGTATAAAGGGAAATACTGGATACTGCATGAGATCATTGAAGGAACGGCCTGCATGTTTGTTTAAATGAGTAAGGTATTCAAAATTAGTGATTTGTCCAGTGTACCACAGGTGTGTCAATGCAGTGATGTTTCCATACTCCAAGAGATTGGGGAGGTTGTTTGTTAAGATGTTGTGGTACACATCATCACGCACCTAGAAAGAATCAAAATATCAAGCTTTTACCAAGCCAAAAAAGGATTTAGTCTTCTAAACCACATAGATTTTCAGTTGTCTTTATTTCAGTACTTTAGCCACATACACCTGCATGCGTCCTTAAAATCTCAGTATGCATTAGTGTCAACACTGTTTAGACAATCTTTCAAACTTAAAACGGACAGCTGTTCCTAACAAAGAGCACATACACACAGGAACTTTTCAAACTGTGCAATCTATGGGGCAGGTTCAGAAAGCAGGAGCAGCTAACAATCAAGGCTTGCAGTAATGCCCAAACAGGAAAGACAGGGTGCCCTTAGTTTTCAGCAATTATGCAATTGTTTGGTTGGTCAATCCACTGAATTAAATTGTTTTTGTAATGCATTCTGTTTTGTGCTTAAATAATATAATAATGCTTAATGTTTAATTAGCTGACTGTACACTTATCTGACCCTTTTGAAAAAAATCATAACATTTTAATAAATAAGAGTTTTGCTCAACCCTTTAAATTGCAGCATTAATCTCAAGATTGCCAAAACAGAGTCTCAACCAATTCATATGCAGTTCATTGAAACAAATGTGTACTCTGTTAACACCCATTATTACATCATGTCTGCATATACAGTTCTCCCTCCACATCTGTGAGTTTGACCTTCGCAAACTTGATTATTTGCAAGGTAGGCACATGCCTTCCCCAACTTCTTCTCCCCCTCCCATTCCCTTGTCTTTCATTTGGGTGCACCTGCCTTCCTTCTCTGTGCTGGGGGAAAAGGAGCACAAGGGAGAGTTATTCAGTTATTTTGCCATTTTTTTGAGGGTTCTGTGCACCAAACCCTCATGGAAGTGGATTGTCTTGTCATGATTGCTTACCCAAGCCTTTTCAGAATTGACCATAGCAACAATCACTAATTAAAATGAAACTGAATACCATTTCTGTCAAAGTCCACTTACCTTCCCACTAACCCTTTTAAACAAGATCAATCAAAATGTGTCCCAAAAATCAAAACAGATTTTAGCAACAGATATCAGCGCAACTGACTCCACACCAGATGAAAATGAAGAAAAAAAAATCTCAGGTCAAAAATACTTTCTTGTTCATTCAAATATAATTAAAAAAATGAAATATTAGTTTTTCTGCTTTGGCTAGCACAAAGTAATCTAGGCCCAAAATACAGTAAAGCGTTTGTCCCACTCTGGATTCACCTAAAAACATTGTTTTTATGTACATGTTAAAGAAATGTAGGAAAACCAGAGACCCAAACTGCAAAATGGTTACCTTTGTGTTGTCAAAAGTTAACAGTAAAGTTCTGCCATTGGTTAAAAATATTTCCACAGCATTGTCTCTTAGTTGCCACCAACGCTTATGGACTTCTTTAATTTCTTCAAATGTCCAAGAAAATGATGCTGGTTCAGTTTCTCCATGAAAACTCTGAATAAAAGACAGCATATCATGGTTATAAGCTTTAAAAATGATATGATTTTAGAATGAATTTCTTTGACATGCTAATAGTTCTTAAACTTCCACATATAAAGGAAAGTCTTGCCTGAAAAGGGAAACAGACCACCCAAAACCCCTTAGAATTAAGTTTCCTTAAACAGGCTCTGAAAGGCACTCCGTCTCACCACCCCTGGAGGGAGGCCTATGTGGTTGGGATGTGTGAGAGAGTTTTCGCAGTGGCCAATCCAGCAAACATAGATGTTTTTACCAAGACAAACCTTAGACATTTAAAGCTGAGTTGCTGTTGAAGAGATTCTCAACTGGTTTTTTGTTATTTCTTTTTACTGATGTGTTCTAAATGCTGTTTTTAATTTGAATACTAATTTGCTGTTGTTAGCTGCCTTAAGCAACATTTTTGGCAGAAATACATTCACTTAATAAGAATTTTGAATGTATGTAGTTTTACAGACACCCTGCGGGAAGGCTACTTCTGAAATATTTACAAAGGAAATTCAATTTTCCTCATACAGTTACTCATATCACACATGAAAAAAATGGGCCTGACTTTTCAGCACTCTTAACACAACTTATTACTGCAATTCCATTGAAAATCAATTCACAGCTTTCACTTACTGAGCTTTCTATTGTATCAGGTGCATTGTCTTCCACAAAGTACATTCCACATTTGCCTGCACAATAAAGAATAATATTTTAGAAAATGTTTTATAACACTGCATTATGTGGAGTGTTTTAAAGCCTAGTTTATATAATGCAAACTTACCATGGAAAGTATTTAACCAAGAAGTAAGCCACTGTCAACACAACGACTTGAAAATATTTTGACATTGGCAACTGAATGCATTAAATAGTTACTACTGTGTATTTATTATACTGAATGTACTCTGCAACTATCAAAATCTCTTAACTTATCACTCTGGGCTCTAAAATCTGAGTTGATAATACAGTCCTCCCTCACTTGCAGGTTTGACCTTTGTGAATTTAATTCACAAGGCATGTGCTTGCCTCCACCCCCATTCTCTTCCCATTCCCTTGCATTCCTCACCCCAAGCTTGCAAGGCTTGTGTTTAAAATGGACATTTTTAAATTTGGAGCAGACAAAAGGAGAATTAAAAAAAAAAGACCTGGGGACAAGACTTGGCATTACAAAAGAAAACAGTTAAAAAGGCAGAAGATAGAAATATCTAAATCGCAAGGACTGGTCACATTTAAACAGTTTTTGCTTTATCTTCTTTTTTGAACAATTATGACGCAGACCCACACTGAAACACTTGAAGCTTCAGAGCCAGACATCTAGGTAAAAATGTTTGTTAGCTTGCACAAATAAATTAAGGGCTAAAATGAGAAATGATATTAAATGTGAATGCATTTAACAATATGCTGTAGCTTTTCTCTTCTTCTGAGAAACATCTGTAGACCATGCTGTAGGACTAACATTTTGACCAGATCCTAATAAAACTTCCATCTATCCCATCTAGGATTGCAAGGGAACCTTCTATAGACCATTTTATAGTTATTTCACCAGGAAGAAAGACTGTTATCACAGAATGCATCACAGCCAGAATCCTGAACACCCACCATTACATGGTTGTTATTTAGAACAAAAGGCACACCTTAGTAGATGCAACAATGAATGCAATGCCATATCCAAACAGTAAGTACATGACTGTATCCAATAATGCATACGTCCAGTTAATTTCTCTTAAATAACAACCATGTGCTGATTGCCAATCAGGTTTTGGACCAGAGTGCCCCCAGATGCATCTCAGTTCACCTGGAAGGTTTCTTCTACAACTTTATATTTCTCAAGGCAATAGAAAATGCTGTTCACAACAACAACAGCAGCAGCAGCAAGAACCACTCTTTTGCAAGAACACCATTTTGCAAGGCTAGGGAAAATTACTATCTTACCGAGTAGCAATTCCCCAGGAGTCTCTCTAGATGGTGCCACACTGATGCATCTTCGATTAACTCTGTAACAATACATAGGACTAGTTTTTACAGATGTTGAACATATATTTGAAACTACTTTTCCCAAAATATGCTAACAACAAATCACCTGTGTTCCAGGACTTCAAATATGCCATTAAGAGTCAATGCACTGTACATTAAAGCATCATATTAAGATAATCTTTTTTACTAAAACAGACGCTAGATAATAACCTGGAAACTCAAGACTACGCACATTTTATTTTTATTATGAACTAGAATCTGTCACAATCTTAAGATAGATTCTGGTTGAAACATCACACTTCAGGAGAAGTTCAGAAGAGACCACCTGGGTAGTCACATCTGTTTCCTTGGCAGTACTCAAGGACAAAACTTGAAAACAATTAAGCAATTAAGTTAACTCACAAGTGCTTTCTATCAGCATGGCTTAACTCACTAGATTTCCTTATTAACACTAAACACTATGCTTCAACAAGTTGATTAATTTTTAGCATGTTAAAATTCATTAAAATGGATGGCTTTTCCTCTGATAAAGTCAGTAGAACAGGAAGACCTGAAGAAAATACAGCTGTTTTGTTGGGCAGCAGAACTTAGGATATAAATAACTGGGGAGCAACTGAAGAGCTAGGACTAGGGAGCAAGGGCTAAGCAAACCAATAAGGCCTCCACCCCATTCTAATCCACACCAGGACTTATTTTTTCCTTCTTTCTTCTAGCAGGCCAGCAGGCAGACACTCCCAGCTGCAGCTCTGCAGGGAGGAGAGCTTTCACAGTAAAAGTGTCAGCCAAAGGGATCCTTAGCTGGAGAAACTTCCATGGGATTAAAGGGAATTCCCATTATTTGCAAGTACTTTTGAGTAAACACATTATGAGTGGGAAGGACTGAGGGAGTGACATCTTTTGCTGTTGTTGTGAAACACAACTGTTTGGATCTGAGGATCTCATGGCCCTATATGGCAACCTGTTTTTTAAAAGAAAACTCTCAAATAAACCTTTGGAGTAACAAAAGTGAAGAATTCTTTTGACTGAAACAGAACAACTGAGCCTCTCCAGCCCTTGAACAGACTTTACAAAATGTCAGTCTCTTTCGGTCTGAAGGCTGCTGTTCCCTCACCCTATTGGCCTGTTTGTTTGTTTTTTCCCCTAAGGGATGGGGAGTTAATTATCCAATTCTTCTGAGAGAAGATTACAGAGAAGCACAAACATGGCTAGAAAGGAAACATTTTAAACAGGGGGCAAAAAGGCCACAAAACATGGAAAGCACCATCTGACATTTCTACTCACTGCTAAAAGGTATGCTAGAAACAGTGACTGACCATTCACATCAATTTTAACTGGAAGTGACCCAGAGCATTACATACTGTTGTCAATTAACAATTTTGTGACCTAAAGCAGTCCAGGGATGTTTCCTGGTTCTTACTTGTGTAGGTACTTGCAATCTAACAATATGTTAATTTGACTTTAAATATTGTTGCTTTCTCTCTTTCAATCATTTTCTATAAACCAGAACAAAAAATGGAAGTGCCAAGTCCACTTATATTTAAGCTCTTTATCACTAATTCAAACTAACCTTATATGTTCACTGGCAGCTTTATCTTTTACAGTAGATGAGTGAGATGAATGTGTTTTATCTTCAGAAAGGTAGGCCAGAGGGGGTTTAATCACATCTGTTAAGATACAAAACAATACAAAAATATTAACACATTAATATTTTCAGAGAAAATAATGGGAACCACAGAAGACAGTAAAAGTTACCTTCCGATTTTTGTCTGTCTTTAAGAAGGTACTTATTTGGAATAGTTAAGTAGCACCTCTGCAAACGGCGCCTTTCCCTGTTCGGACCTTCTGTTGGATCTAGTTGCCAAGATGTAGGATAGGATGCAGGGTCATACCAGAGCGCTCTGAAAGCAGAGGAATTTGACAAATGATTAGACACAACTTCACTGCTGGTTTGAGATAGCGGTACAACATGCAGAACATCCAGATCTTTCTGATGTTACTTTAGAATTCAACAACTCAGTTCTGAAGAGTCTTAAAATATTATCACACATTCAAAATGTACAGTTATACTACAAACAGATAAGAAAAACATAATCCCTTCTCAAGAGATTTAAAGCTGGAGATGGTAATAATTTTGAAGCATCAACAAATCAGCTTGATCTGGCTTTCAGTGACCTGCATTAAACTGGAAAGAGCAGTGTTGACACATGTAGTTCTTTTTATTTCATGTCTTACAGGCTTTAACTGATGCTGACTTTTGAAAACATTGACAAGAAAAATTCAGTCCACCAACAACCTTTGTACCTTTGCTTCTTTGAAGAACAAGTTTACTAGTAAACACTTAGCAAACAATAAAGATGTAAAAGCATTATACAAATAAATGCCAGTGACTAAGACATTTTAGATTATTTATTTTAATGAACACTACCTGAAGTACTTAATAAAGGATCAAACATTATTTATGTATATTTCAACCTTTTTTTTCCTTTTCTTTTTTGGGATAGCAGCATCTACCGCCCACGCTTTGAAAGACAGATCATTACTGTGAAGTTGCCTACCTATCATGTGTAAGCTGCTGAATAAGCTCCTGCCAGTGCCTGCTGGCACTTAAGTCTGTTTTATACATTCCTCTGATGTGCTGAATCACCTTCTTTCTTTCCATTCCCTGGGACAGAGACACAGCCTGGGTGATATCACCAGCTATTTTTGAAATGTCCTTTGATTTTGCATCCAGCCGCTGAAAGAGACTGAATAAGGATATCAGTTTAAAAGGTAATTCCCCTAACTAAGGATGAATAGATAACGCTGAAAATACTGTTAGCAACATGAATTATTTAGAAGGGCTGCACACAAACCCAGGTTTTAATGTCTCCCATTTCCAGCCTATGTTAATCCTCAAATCTCTCTGAAAGGTTGCAGGACCCTCAGGAACTGGGTTCAACACAGCAATTATATATCTAGGTCAACTATTTTATGTTTTGGAGCCTGAGTAGAGTGCAGAGTAATAAAAGTAGTTTGGAAAAGCCCTATTTTTGAATAGTCTCTACAAAAGTATATGCAAGCACCAGCACCACTGTAAGGGAACCCAGGAGTGGAAACAGAGGTTGCCCAAAACACAGGTGCTATGAACAGCAATCTTGTATTGAGTCCATTCCATTTCCCCCCTCATTAATATATATAATTAAATCCATGACATTTCATAATTATCTGTTCCCTTTTCCATACCATCAACCGATGCCGAGATGGTTGTAGGAAAATAAACAGTGCAGCATGTCATATATGCATTTCATTGGTACAAGTCATCAGGCATTTAGGAAGGGAACCAATAGATGCTGCTTTTGGTGACAGTTCCATATCTTTGCAACACTGAATTTTATGACCAGCAAAAAAACAAACAAAAAACAAAAGTAATAACTTACGTTTGTCGGTTATTAGCCATAGTTTTCTCCCAAGCAGCTTTATTTACATCTTCTTCTGCCTCGTATTTCTTTTGGTCCTGACAACAGCATATTTTTTAAAAAAATTCAGTAGCTTAATTTCAGTGACTTTCCAGAATTCATATTATTTACCTTGTTAAAGATTCATTTTAAACAATTGTATAATCTTCTCCACTTTTATTTGTCTCCCAAGCATACTACAAACATCTTTTGAAATTAAGATGCTACAATTTATCATGATGGCCTTTTTTTCCCTTTTTTTATAAGCATATCTTAAACTGGAAGGCATACATACACACACAAAGAAAAGACAGGCAGGAGCTCTTATGGTGTGAAAATATTATCAAAGGTTGATTATGTCAAAGACATATGAGGATCACAGATTTCAATCACAGATTAAGATCAATAAGGAAGGTGATTATACAAAGGTACGCACCTCTTTCATAGCTTTTATGATGTCTGGCTTTGGTGGTGCATTGATAGGAATATATTTGTAACCACAGAGTTTTAATGCATTCATAAATACTCCCACTGATAACTGTTCTTCATTGGTTAATTCATCCTTGTGATTATGAATTAACTCAAATAAGTAGAGACACAACTTGGGCCCGTGCTGAAAAAAAGATAAAAATTTGAAGTTTCAGACTATAAAGTCCTATGCATCTAATTTACTCAGGTAGCATCACAAAGCTGGTTTCATGCATCCAAGGAGGCTTTGGGCCTTGTCTCAAAAACCAAGCAGTTCACTATGTAACATGTCAAACCATTTTGATGTTAAGAAGCTGGAAGGAATTTGTGATATGGCTTCACGGTTTATTGTTCTAAAAAGTATAAAAAAATCTCACTGGGATTATCTTAACACATTTAAATACAATTATACATAGCTGCCCAAGAACGAGATAAAAAGGAGACAGAGCTATATCACCAATTCATTGAAAAAATATCTGACAAAGTTGTGCATGTATGACTGATATCATTGTGCTTATATGAGTAATAGTGGTGGGATGGATTGACTAGTTAGGAAAATACTCAGTCTTGAAAATATTCACCCATCTCATAAGTGGCAGGGCTGTAACCTAGGGATACTTCTGGACTCCCATGCGGTGGCAACAACCCAAAGTGATTTTTCCAACTTCATTCGATTCTCTAATTGTGTTTGACTGTTAGAAAGCTGCTCACTATAAGTTATGCATTGGTGACCTCCACACTGGAACTAGCATAATACATTCCATATGTTTGGGCCGTTGAAGTCAAATTGTAAAATGCATCCAGAAAATGCATCCAGTACTGCTCGGCCATGGAAACCCACTGGGTGACCTTCAACAAGTCACACTCTCTCAGTCTCAGAGGAAGGCAACGTTCAACCCCCTCTGATCAAATCTTGTCAAGAAAACCCTGTGACAGTTCACTTCAGTGTAGGGAATGACCTGGAGGCACACAGCAACAAAGCAAACTCTGCAACCTGTCTACTTATATAACAAGTTTACATGCATTTAGAAATGTCTGCATTGTTACTAGTTTGGTAGCAGGCCCAGTTCAAAGAACTTAATTTGACCGTTAAGGGTATGTACAGTTCATATGATTCCCCCGAAATAGGATCTGGCAAAATGGCTCTTATGGAAAACATCATCCTCTCAGAAGGTAAACATATTATCCAGGATGAATAAAATTTTCTCTGGGAGTCCTGAACTGGCCTCCATAGCACATGAACATTTTGTTTAATAAATCAGCAAGACAGAGCAGTATATTATAACAGTTGTAAGGCTTCCTACTAAACTGAAATAAAAAATGTTATTTCTTTGGTTTGTTATGAGTGTTCAAAAAAGAAACACTTTGTCCAGTATGTTTTGAAGATGTGCCCCTGTACTTTGCCTTGAGATCAATTAATATGAAAACTTTCAACTGTTATTATACTGATTTCACCTTTGGAATTAAGAAGTGCAGTAATGCTTACTTGCAAAGTTGGACTTAGACAATCTCTCAAGATTTCTTGCTGATTGATTTCAGTTAAGATCTCCAGAGTTTGCTTTCTCTCCTGTAAACAGCGTTTTGGAGACAAAGCATACACAAGCAGTCTTCCAAGCTGTACTCGGAAAGTATCCTTGCAGGACAAGAGAATTCTCTTCCACTGTTGCTTTGGGGTGCTTGCCCGGCTTGTACCCTAAATAAAAAAAAGTGAAATTTTCTTATTGGCTGCTTCTCCCCAACCTTATAAATTCAGGCTGTAATCAATTTTTGTGCATTGATCATGGTATCTTACTGGACTGGCTCTGACAGACAGAAGCAAGAGGCACTGTTTCACATTGGTTCCCCTCCTATCTGCAAGGCTAGTTCCAGAGAGTGGGATTGGGAGGCTCCTGCTCAGTCATATGGTCATTGTGCTGTGCAGCGCCACAGGGTTCAATCCTGTCTTCTATGCTGTTCAACATTTAAATGAGGCCAACAGCAGAGGCCATTAGGAGTTTTGGGGTTGGGTGCAGTTGGTATGCTGACACTCAGCAGCACTTCCCCTTGTTTTCGGAACCTGCTGGGGTACGGAGGTGCTGGAGCAGCACCTGAACAGTGCAACGGGCTGGATGATGGTGAACAAACTCAAGCAGAATCCCAGTAAGACAGAGGCTTGTGGATTGGTGGTTCTTGCACCTGGCAAATGGGTGGAGTACCTGATCTGAATGGGGCTGCACTCCCCTGAAGGAGGTGAGTAGTCTGAGAGTACTCCTACCATCCTTGTCCCTGGAGGCCCAGAAAGACTTGATGGCTAGTCTGCCAACTACAGCCTTTCCTGGACAGGGATAATTTACCCACAGTAATCCATGCACTAGTAACTTCTCAGTTAGGCTACTGCAATACACTCTACATGGCCCTGCCCTTGAATATGACTTAGAAACTGCGGCTAGTACAAAATGCAGCAGCTATACTGCTTATTGGAAATCCATTTAGATATACAACAACATTGGTTCTGAAATGATTGCACAGGTTGCTACTACATTTCTGTTTTGAATACAAGATGTTAATGATCACATGTAAAGCCCTAAACAGCTTGGGACAGATACATGAGGAAGTTACTCTCCATATACATGCCTGCCCAAGAATTGAGACTGGAGGAACCCTCCTTTGTGTCCCTTTAGTAGAGGATATATATCATGGGAGGATATGGGAGGGGGCCTTTTCTGCAGTGGTAGCCTGTTTGTGGAATTTCCTTCCCCTGGAGGTCTGATTGGTACCAATATTAGAATCATTTTGGCCCCAAGTTCAAATTTGGCTTTTTAATTAAGGACTTTGGGCCAAACTGATTTTATCCAGGCTGCATACGTTTTATAGTTATATTATTCAAGATTGTTTTAACTGGTTTTAAAATGTCTGTTTTTAATTGAGAAACTATTTAATATATTTTTAATCTTTTTAGACTTTTGTAATTATTTCTTGTTTAAAATTGATTTTATTGTAAGCTGCCATGAGATCTTTGAATAAAGGGTGGGATAGAAATATTTAATACAATAAGCAAATAAACTTTTTTTTAATTATTTTGATTTTGTGCAAGAAAGTATGATGCAAACATTTTAATGAAATAAAATATTTTTGAAATTTTCTTTAAAATAAGATTTCAAATATTTCCCTCCCCAATACATCTGGAAGGAGAGGCCACAAGATATACTAAAATATCTAAAACAACTTTAAAACAGCAGTAGCAACAACAACAAACCCATGTTCCGATTGAAAAAGTTAGAGATGTAAAAAAAAAATACTGTCTATACAAGGAAAGAGAACTACCAACATTATTCATATTGTGTTTCCATACATGTGTATTTATGCATCTAAATATTTTTACAGATCAAAAACCATCTGATAGAACAATGGAAGAACAAACAGTAAGACATACATGCTCAGATTATGCAAGTAGACTAGAGACAGGGGAGACGATGAATTTTAGGAGACAACACCAAACATGATTACTTACAACTGATAATCCAATTCCTTCAATCATTATTTTAAACATTTCTTTCAAGAAAGGATTTTTATAACTAGATAACTCCTGTTGATCCTCTTTTCAGTCTCTTCCAACTGTGAAACTGACATTCCACTCTGGATGGAACCCTCTATCATATGAAGATAGCTTTCAGAAATTTCTGTAATTTTGAAACAGCATTATTAGTTCAGCATCTAAACAGTCTACTCCAATTGAGAGCCATATTTGTCCTACTTTGATACAAATCAAATAATCATTAAATTATGGGAAATATGTTTCTACTCCAGAGATGGGAATTATGCAGTTGGGGATGGGGGGCAAACTTCCAATCTCAGGAAAATGTTGGTAATGGGTCGGGAAGATCAAAAAATGGCATGTGCTGGTCTCTGCATGTGCTCATCCTGATCTAAGCATACGAATGCACACTGTGAAATCAACCACTTACAGATGTTGTTGCTATATGCAGTATCTATGAGTAGTTCATCAAAACAGGAAAGACTCTCATACGTTTTTAGTAGAATATAATAATAAAAAGTACACTCTCAAGTCTGACTCCTGGCATACAACCTGATACTTCTAGCACTATCCAGTTAGTACTTTTCCAAAACCAATGCAAGGAGCAGAAACTCAGATTTGAAACGGGAGAGGGAGAGAAATATAGCACTTTCTGTCTTTATTAATCCCTGTATGTAACATCCACAGTGTAATAATGGATGAAGGGAAGGTTCTGAACAAACTTTAAAAAATAACTTTCTTGTATTGGTTTTTAAATTCACAATGTGTGTTTTAAATTTAAATTTGTCCTGAAATGATATTGAACAACTTCTTCAAAATGCTCTAAGATAGAGGCACAAAGGAATTTTAGAGCCAATCAAAATGATTAAAAACAACAATACACCAACTGAGCTGGAGAGAAAGACAATAGTTAAGGTATGCACAGCAAGAAGCTGAAAGTGTCTTGTTGCACACAGGAAGATCATTTGTTTATTAAAAATCAAAAGTAGCAGTGAGATAACCTATATCTGTGAAAACCATTCTAACTTCTTATTTTTAAAAAGCTAGATTTTCTGTGTCTTGAGTAAAGAAAGAACCAGAAGGAGAAAGACAATAGTCTGATGATATCCTACTGATAGCCTATTAAAAACAGGCTGAACAAAACCTGGCTATTCCCAATTACAGAACTTGCCCTTAATTATCTCTACAGAAAATGGATTACATTTCCCTAACCTAGTGCCCCCCTGACATGTAGAACTATAATTTCCATCATTCCTGACCAGCACAGCTATGCTGGCCAAGGATAAAGTCGTTGTATTCAACGTATGTGGAAAGAAACAGGTTGGTAGGGCTAGAATGATCTATATGGCACAGGCGACTGCCTTAAGTGTTTTTCAGGAACTTAGAGAGAACTATTGACCCAGTCTAGGTGCAACACTGAACACATAGCTCCTGCTGAAAACACCTGCATGCATACATTTCCTCCACAGAGATACAGCAATAGTGTGGAGGCAAATGATAGCACTGCCTTTCTCAATAAGAATTCTGCACCTACCAAATAAATTTCACTTCAGCCCTTAAATTTCTAGCATTGTAGTGTTTTAAAACTTCATTTAACCATTTAGAAATACAGTTTAGGCATCCAAAGAAAAGAAGCAGGCAAACTTGCCAAGGATATGTTAACACAGAAAATACAAGAGCTTCAGCTGTGAGTGATTTTCAGTGTCTCATTTTCAAGTCAGAGGAATTCCAATCCATGCCCACTGTCCTGAACTAACAACTGATAAAAGGTAATGCTTGGAGTTTACAAAGATCAGTCAGATAAAATGAAATTGAAGCTCCCTGCCCTGCAACTCTCTGGTTTTGCAAATTATGCAGAGATTTAGCAGGGGGCAGAAAAATCTACTGCAAGAAGATTACATGAAGCTAATTTTAGGCTGATTAGATATTTTAAACATGTGTTGGAATGCCCCACCTTGCCACTATCCATGCTCCTGTGAGGCAAGAGGCTATTCTGATGGTAGGGGATGACACTGGCAAAAGATCTCTCAGAGACAATGGCAGTGGCACCATTGTTGTTCTTAACTGCTGTCAAGTCAAATTTGATTTATAGTGACCCTATGAATGAGAGACTTCTAAGTCACCCTATCATCAACAGCCCTGGCTCTGAGTTTGCAAATTCAGGGCTGTGGCTTCACTGATTGAGTCAACCCACATGTAATGTAGTCTTTCTCTTTTCCTACTGCCTTCTCTCTTACCAAGCATTACCATCTTTTCTAAAGAGTCATGTCTTTTCATAGTATGTACAAAGTACAACCGTCTCAATTCGGTCACCTTGGCTTTTATGGAGAGTTCAAGCTTACTTTTGGACCCATTTATTTGTCTTTTTGTCCATGGTATCTGAATAACTCTTACCGTATTCCAACTGAATCTCTCCTTATCAGCTTTCTTCACTGTCCAGCTTTCATAACTTAAAAACTGGAAATATAATGACATGGATAATCCTGACTTTGGTATTCAGGAACTCCACTTTACATTGGAGGATCTTTACAGTTCCTTCATAGCTGACCTTCCAAGTCCCAGTTCTCTTCTGATTTTTTGACTGCAGCCTCTATTCTGACTAACGACTCAGCCAATATAGGAAATCTTTGAGTACCACAATGTTTTTGTTGTCTGCGTTAAAGTTATGTAAATTATCTGCAGTGATTATTTTTGTTTTCTTAATGTTCAATTGTAAACCCGCCTTTCTACTTTCTTCCTAGACTTCTTCGATACCCATTTTAAGTCTTTGCTATTTTCTGAAAGTAGTTGAATGTCATCTCTATATCTTAAATTTGTTCATGTTCCTTCCTCCAGTTTCCACACCTTCTTCTTCTGAGTCTAATCAAATTTTATGTAGGATATGTTCAGCACACCAACTGAACACACAGTGTGACGAAATGCAGCTTTGCCTGCCCCCCTTGCCAATTGGAAACCATTTTTTCCCCATATTCACTCTTGATGGTCCTGAGTATAGGTTTTCCATCAGAAGACTCAAATGTTGTGGCACATCCATTTCTTTAAGAGTGAGCCTTAGTTTTTCATGATCTGCATGATCAAAAGCTTTACTATAATCTACAAAGTGCAGCCTGATTTTCTTCTGAAATGCTTTGGTTTGCTCCATGACCCAATGTACATATGCAATATGATCCCTAGTAATTCTTCCTTTTCTAAATTCAGCTTGGTCAGCTGGACTTTCACTCTATATATGGTAAAAGCTTTGTAGTAAAGTTTTGAACATTACATGTGCAATGATGTGGTGGTTACTGCAGTCTGTGGGTCATTGCTTCATATTTGTTGGCAGATTTTAGTTAGAATTTGAGAGGATTCTGTTTCTGACTTGAAGCAGCTCTATTGCTATAGTGCCTGTTCCTGGTGATTTATTTCCCCTAAGTGTGTCTGTGCGGCTTCCACTTCATATTCTAAAACTTTGGGTCCATTTTAAAAAGGTTTTTTCTATCATCTTTTATCTCTTTTGTATAGTTCTTCAGCGTATTGTCTCCCTCATCTTTTTATTTCATCTTCATCTTGTAGTATATTCACCTGCTAGTCATATAGCATCCCCATTCTTGGTTTTATTTCCCTTTGATTTATTGGATCTTGTGGAAAGAGTTTGATCTGTCATCCACTGAGGGTTCTCTCTCTTTGGCTACAGATATGTCTTTTTCCATTCTCCCCAGCAACGTCCCTGACATTGGTCCATGATTCTTTTGGCTCTCAGTCAGTTAGGCTCAATCTTTTTCTACATAGTTTTCAAAATCTACAGGAATGTTCTCCAGAATGTATTTTGGCAAAATGATTGATTTGGTGTTATTTAGTTTATTCTGTTTTTTGATATGAATTAATAGTCTGTGTCACAATCTGCCTGTGGTCTTCTTTTTGCAGAAAGAATGGAGCTTCTCTATGTTCTGCTTCCAATTATGTAGTCTATATGATTTCTATATTGGCCATCAGGTGATAGCCACATAATCAGTCGTTTCTTTGGTTGCCCAAAGAGAGTGTTTGCAATGAATAAACTTGGTCTCACAATATTCAGCTGATTGCTCTCCTGCTTCATGTCTTGATCCTAGACCAAATTCTTCAACAACGTTTAGTTCTGCTCTGTTTTCTATTTTTGCATTCCTATTTTATTCTATTCCTATTTTTGCATTTGCTTCTAGCTCTCATTTTATAATACCTATAATATCATTTTATAGTATCTATGAAGTCAAGTAACAATATTTTGTACTCTGGCATCCCATATCTCTGCTTGCTTTTAAGGGTGATGACTTAGAAAGGAGGAAATAGAGCATAATGTTATTGAGATATGGGTTAATTCTCCTAAAGCTTTACAAGATGAAGGCACCTGCATCTTTATTGTCATGTCTAATTTAACTCTTACTATGAGCCACCTACAGAACAAAAGTTAACCATATGAAGAAGTCCACTGCCACAGAAAATTTTCCTGTTCTTTCCCTCTCAGCTTACTACAAACGATGAGAGGGTGATGCAGACCAAACCTAATTAACTACTTTTGAGCACCATATAAGCAATGACCACAGGCATATTGGGATAGCTCAGGGCAAAGTGTGTGCATTGCAACTCTCATCAGTTCTACCCTCTATTTTGTTTTAACATACAGTGTAAGCCTGTTTGGGTCCCATGTGAGAGATAAGCATGATATAAATTAATTAAATGAATAATTAATAACCAGCATAGCCCATGGTTAGGAATGATGGGAACTGATGTTCATCATCATCTGAAGGTCTGCAGGCTACCCACCTCCACATTTTATCCACAGCAGCATAAACTGAAATCCATTAACAGAACGGTGTTTTCACCCCCCACTGCACCTTTTTTCACTGTGTAAAAAATTTTTTTCCTGAGAATCACCACGGCCACAAAAACCTGGGATGTTCTATAGGGGAATTATTGGGAATAAAGGAGAAACGGCTTGTGTAATCCGGGTACAGTCAGCTGAGAAGAGAAAAGAGGTAATGCTCTTACCTTTAAAATATCTACAACCATTCTAACCTCTCAACAATTAATTTTAGTGCTTCTCATATGAACTGAGCAAGTCAGAAATGAAATGAGCTCAGTAAAAGCAATTTTAATGATCTATAAATTTTTAATTAAGAAAGGTGCTATGCAATGTATCTATTGGCAGAAGGACAGGTTATAAGAGAATTTTTGAAGGAATATTATTACCTTGATACATGAACCTGTTGGTTGCTAGTACAGTAATTCTCTGTAGTCTCTGTATAAGCTCTGCTTCAGTGGCACGAACAGGATTATCTTGACTCATTCTCTGTTGCATCATCAAATTGAGTTCTTCACTTGCAATTGTATGCATTCTCACTAGCAGTGTATCCGACTGAGCAAGAGAAAATTTTCTTGATGCTTTGAAAAATGAAGTAGAAATATAAACAAGAGTGCTATTGACATCCATCTCATGATGAAGTTTCAGGTTTTAATTTACTAGTGATTCTAAACTCCCTACAGTACTAGTGGTGACTATAATCATGTCACTCATTTTGAAAGAAGCAGTGTTAGGAGTTAGATTCATTTAACATCATGAACTGGAGAAAAAAAATCAGTCAGGTTAACTTTCAAAATAAATGTAGGGAAATCTAATTCACTGATGTATCATCGAGTACTATTCTGATGATACAAATGTTCTATGTTCTGGTAGACACAGCTACCGTTACTGCACCTGTTTCTGTAGAGAATGAACAGAAAGTAGCTCCAATTGGAGACAAGAGGAATGACTCCAAATTTGACAGACTGATGGAAGAAATCATCTGACATTGACTGTAGGAATGTGAATGTCTTGGCAGATCAGAAACAATGGAGTCTCTCATTGAAACTGAACCTTTGTTTTAAACAACCAACAAAAAGTATCAGTTTAAGCAGTAACCAACCTTAAACAGATAGACACGTATTTTGCTGCGAAGTCATATAAAATGATTCACAATACAAGGAGAGCCAAGAAGTGCAGAAGGCTTTGAACTGACTCTCTGGAGCCAGTGTAATATTAGATCATGTAATCATTTAGCTGAGTGAAATGAACAACATCTATGTCTAAGACAGAAGGAGGGGAAGTATTGCCTGCATTCTGCCTGTGGCCCACCAGCTCTCATTTTGCATCTCTTGAAGCCCCTCAAGAGATACCAAAATCTCTGGTTAGAGCTAGTGAGCCAGCTTTTCTTGGATGACAAGAAACAGGGAGAGGAACTTTCAGAACACAGTCACAGAGGACTAGCAGGGCATGAAGACAGAATAGAGGTTAGGCTTTAACAATCACTGATTCATCAGCATCTGGGCTACTGTGATTCTTTCCCAAACATTTGCTACAAATGTTTTACATGTGTCATGTTAAACACAGACAACAAAATGAAGTGCAAATATCACTTCATTTCTTCAGCCTTAACAGTGGCAAGGTTAAGAGATTCAAGCAAAAGAGTATTAAAGTAAGATGAACCTAGAGAACTGTGGGCTAATTAGATACCTGATATTTTACATAGGAAATGTCACAGACTGAACTTAGTATCTCTGGGTTCCACATGCAAAATACATGCTCTACTGCTGATCTTTGCAGGCCATGCCTATTAACTGAGAGTGGTAAAGCAGATGATTCAGTGACTCAGTTGTTCCGAAAAACATCTGCTCAGAGGAACTGAAAACATTTCTGATTAAGAATTACACACTCTTGATTCATAGACTGATCCCTGTTAGCTAGCCACTTATTGCTGCACTGGCAGTGAATCAGTGTCACCTAGTTAAACTAAACAAATCATTCCTTACTAATCTTTAATATCATCATGCCTCATTAGCTTTCTACAAACAAGGTGTTTTAAAGGTGAGTGAACAGTGTACATGTTGCCAGTTGGATGGAGAGAAAAAAAAGAAGAGGGATGCAAATTAGTGACAAACTTAAATGAACAGGTTATAAGATCAGATCTCCTGCTTCAGAAGATCCTGCCAATTTACAGATGTATCGCACTACCATCATTCTTTGGCAACAATCATATTAAAGATTTTGTAGTCTATCTGAAAAAAAAAAAGGCCAGGCTGGAGGAAGGCAATTAAAAAAAAAAGAATACTTGTGAAATATAACACAACATAATGTGCCCCAGGTTTCAGTGGCAAAAACCATCATACCAATCTTTGCAAACTCCACAGTCTGTTTTGAAAACTAACATGTTAAGTAATAGATTAAGCACCTTTAGTCCAACAAATTAACCTGTTTCAATTATTAATATCAATGGTAACAAATTACTAGTGTTCCAATTTTTCATGAACATCAACGTAAGTGGAAAGTATATTAACTTTATCTCTGTTCTTAAATGCAAGGAGGTATATTATGATCGTTATGATCTGCTGCTCTGTTTGAACACAAGATGAATTTAGTTTCTTTAGTATTAAAACCATGCATTCAATTAACCTTCAGCGTTCACAGATTTTGTCCTGTTCACAGACTGTTCACTCAATTTACTGTATTTTTCTGTCATTATTAAAATAATTATAACATGGATATGAATTTGGTATATTTTTGCCAAAATACTGTAAGCAAAGAATAAGAGTTACAAAGGGCTCAGAAGAATATAGAAAGAAATTATAAAACTCTTTCGTTGTACAGGATGACTCCAACAGTGTCAATAGAGTAGACTGGACAGAATGCAAAGAGACTTGAATTTCAAACTTCATGGAGTTACTAAGCTTGAAAACTAAATAGATATCTCTCTACTGTAGGGATGGATAACTGTGGACAGCTAGGGCTGTATCAGCTCTGCAGGAGAAGTTGGAGGGTTTCATCCCATCATCCCATTAAAAAAAATCCCTTAAAAAAACATCCCATAAAAAAAATCCCATTTTGTCCCAAGATGCCCTCTGGAGGTATTGGGGGCAAACTTCCCGTGTTTTTTGCACCCATGGTATAACATAGGCCCAGACTACGCTGCTTACTTCCTGTTTATATCCTGGTGTTAAAATAGCCAGGGAAACAAAACTGGCAAAAAATGTTCCTATCACTGTGAGGACATTTGGGGGCATTTATTTTTACTCCTGGAGGGCTGTGGTTGCCATAAAAACGGCCCTAGAGGCTGCAGGTGAGTCACTTCACCCACCTGTTCCCTACCAAAAAATTAGTTAGGTTTCATTGGAAAGGATGCTCAAGAGTTGTTGATTTCAGAGAACTGTACTTGACTTCCATTACTCACCAGAAATGCTCTTGCGCTTTTGAAATACAGCCTGATGATATGTAATAGGCGTGTGAAAGGAATTGCTCAGATCTTCAGAGTCTTGATTTCCTGTGGTCTTTATGAACTCAACAGCTGCCTGCAGGACTCTGAACTGCAAAGCAACTGCCATATCTGAAAGCAGAGGTCATATGAACAAGCTCATATTTCTTCCCACTATTCCACAGATTATTTAACAAAAATAAAATTTCTCTCCAAATACATCCACACAAAGGAATTCAAAACTTACTCTGAGTTTTTTCATTCTGGCCATTCTGAAGGTATCCAAGTAACACCATGAGATCTTCAATAATCCGAAAATACTGGGAACCTGAAGAACTGCAGGCATGGATTGTTACTGCTACCAGCAACTGCTGTATATCACACACAAGTAGCCTGTAGTCATCTGAGAGGATGCTGCTGAGAAAGGAAAATCAATTACTGAAATTCTGTATTTTAAAGACCGAATTAGCCACATATCATCTTTGCTCATTTCAGCTAAATGTTTGCCAATTTCCAACATTTCTTTTTAGTTAAAGTACTATGGACATGGCAAACAGGCACTATCGCCCAGAATATCCTGCCATTTTACATGTAATCCACAACCTCTAGAAACTTGGAATTAGACACATAGTTAATCTAGAAATGGAAATACTCTTTTATATCCATATATATATATATAATCTGTCTGGATTATTTCCCATACAGCCACATGAAATTATAGTAGTGCTACAATCATGTTAAAAATGACCCATATTAAAAATGGAAAGTTGCCATCGCTATTCAGTAACTGTCTGTCAGTTGCTCATTCTTTGCTATAGTAGCCCTCCTCCTATTTGTAAATCAGGAAACTAGAGTAATCTAGATAGTGTAGCAACTCTAAATTATACAAAATGAAATATACTACTTACTTGGCCTCTAATCCATTAAGTGCTGCCAAAGTATTACACAGTACATACAGCAAGCCATTATCCAGCAGCATATCTGCCATCTTAGAGCAGGAATTTATTATTTGGAGCAGGAAACAGAAGGAATTATGCAGCAGGTTGCTATCATATAGGGAATTCTCTATAAGTCCCAGAACAGGTATCACACACCATTTTTGGAAAAGTCCTGCATTTTTTACTTCTTTTAGATCAAATCTGTAAAAAGCAGAAGAACAATTTATAATGCAATTTTTATTCACAAACAATCAGCACATGCCTTAATGACCTTTCTGTGTTAAGAACTAGGAAAAATTGGTAATGGCTCTAAGATGAAACTTGGATTAATATGCTCATATACTTATACGTATTATTCAGTTATAACAAGGCATGTGGATAAACACTGAACAACATTGTATTCTGACACTC
This sequence comes from Iguana delicatissima, assembly GCA_948472985.1. Lineage (NCBI taxonomy): Eukaryota > Metazoa > Chordata > Lepidosauria > Squamata > Iguanidae > Iguana > Iguana delicatissima. The sequence goes on along the minus strand of CAOKZL010003639.1, from coordinate 38,637 downwards.
TTTAGTATTGCACAACACTGTAATCTGACCCACAGCAATGTTCTAAAGTACTCAATTTACAAGATCAGCAAATCCTAGGCTTTAAATGTAAGAAGTAATAACTATATTTCAGCCTCTGTTTTATAGGCCAGTGAAAAACTAGACTAGCACAGGGAATAAAAAATCAAACAAGCCATCCTATTGACAGTGATATGTCCCTCTGCAGCTGGAAGCACCATTGGACCAGAGGAAAGCAGATAAATCTTTGCTAAAAATAAAATATATTGGCTATCAACAGAGCGCTTCATATACTGCAGTGATCAGTAATGAAACAACTATATCATAGATGATAAAGCTCTCTGTCCTATTAATGTCTTAAAAGCCAGGGGTGGCCCAATCATACACCTTGAACGGAATCTACTCTTATTTTCCTGATCCTTCCCCCAGTATTTATTCCAGATTAGAAATGCTGGATGCTCTCACATCTTTCCACAAGCCTTTGGGGTAACCTCTTTTTTCTTGGTAGGGCCGGAGACTAATAGGTGAAAAGCATCAACTTTTAAAATTGTTTTGGCCAGTGAAGAATATAACAAGAAAATCCCACTAATTTAACAAAACAAAACAAAACAGTAGCAAAAAATAAAACAATACATCATGCACCATTTTCTATCCATCATTTCCCAGCCAAAACTGAAAGCAGAAACCTTGACAAAAAAAACAAATAAATCTGAGACAAGCAGCTATTTTGGAAGTTCTGTCTTACACTTCTTTAGAACCCAAGACACCTTCATCATCTTCCTCCACCCTTTTCTAGTTAATTATATGCTAAATACACTTACTTTGGGGTGACAAGAAATTCAAGATTAATCACAAATCAGAAGATAACATATCTTTTCTGATATCAATTTTAGGGTAGCCATGTAATAAGTATTTAATTTGTATGATTTCAGTTCTTCAAATAGAAGCCAGAAGTAGGCTGAGAGAGAAGAAGAATCACAATGAACGGGCAGAGAAGGAGATTTCACTGTCCCCCCCCACCCTACAGTGCATTTGCTGAAGCTGTTGTAAACTCTAGGTAGGAAATTCCCACTAGTTCTGATGAAATCACACCCATCCCCAAATAACAGAGGATTTGGGAGGATTTTGACTCAGAATACAACACAAATGAGGGAAATGTTAAGCAACTCTGGCCCTTCTGCTACATGATTGTGATCCTCTCCTTCCCAAAGCTGCTAGGTAAAATAAAATGAGACAGTAATTTTGCATAAGATGTGAATAACATCACATTTATTTTGGCCTTAACTGAATACTCAAAACTTTGCTCTTTTTATTTTTAGCAATATATCATTACTTAGCTTCTATAGTCTGGTATAGATATAACAGTTGCTATTGTTGTTGCTGTTGTGTGCCTTCAAAGAGTTTCTGACCCACTGAGGCTCTAAGGTGAACCTATCATGGAGGTTTCTGGGGCTGAGACTGTGTGATATACCCAAGATCAGTCAGTCGGTTTCCATGTTCAAGCGGGGAATCTAACCCTGGTCTCCAGGGTTGTAGTCCAATATTCACACCACAGCACCATCACTGAAAGGTAAAAGATCAAGAGCATCCCATGGCTTTTTTTCCAGCTGACCCCACCTCCCATACATATAAATTCTCTTCCCAAAATCTTCTATCTAGGCTCATTCTGATGCCTCGCCATTGTTATATAGTGGCTTCTCCACTTTCATGAAGGTTTGGGGCACAGAACCCTCATGAAAGTGGAAAAATCTCAAATAACTCCCCCTGTGCTCCCTTACCATTCCCTTCCGGGACTCCCTCTCCCATTCCCTTGCCTTTTGCCCCAGCACGCATGCCTTCCTTCTGCATCCCTGGGCAAAAAGAAAGGGAATGGAGGGCGAAGTGTGTGTGCACCTTCCTGTTCCCATTCCCTTGTCTTTTGCCTGGGCGTGGAGAGGGAAGGCATGCAGCACAAACAATTTCTATTTGCTTACAGCACACTAAAAAATTTCAGCTAACAAATACATTTAGGGTGAAGAAAAAGTAGTTACTCTTCATCAAGCCCAGCAGATCGGCCAAACAGCATTTCCATGAAGCATTCCATAAGTTCCTGGGTTCCTTGGTGAAGATACAACTGGTTAGCTAACAAGGAGAAACCTCGATTCTTCAAGAACTTCTCCTTTTGTTCCCTAGTTGCTCTGTTGAAATACGTGTCCAAGAGCTAAAGGAAGAAGAGAATAATAATTCCAAGATTTTAATTGATTTTAATTTTTAAAAATTGTTTTGTCTCATATTTGTGAGCAGATCTTTATTAGCAGTACATAATCCAGAAATAACTTGTAAACATTAAATTTCACAAGTTACTCCATCAAAATGCAGTATCTAAAAGAAGAAAGCAAACAAACACAACTGGTGTTTATGTCATTAATATTATGGGGACTTGATTGTTTGCTATTAACTTTTCTGTGATAGTTAAATTGACTTATATTTTGACTGTTAAAAGCACTATATTCTCTTCCCACAGGTGAAAAAGCAAAATAAGCTAAGATTTTATTACTAATTTTTTCCACTTTATTTTTACAAGGAGATTCTATTACTAATGAACAAGAACAATAATGGCTAGGCAGATGCTTCTCGGGACTCTACAAGAAGGGCTTGACATTAAATGTCATTATTCCCTGCTTGTCCCTAGCATCTAATAAATAGAGGTACTTAAACATGGGGATTCTAATTAATTATTATGGCCACTCATAGTTGGTGGATATTTCTTCTAAAACTATCTGAACTAGGAATCACATCATTTCTTGTGGCCGTCAATTTCTTATAATTTTAAAAAAAATTACCCTCGTGTATAAATTTTCCATCTATATGAAATGGAGATGATGTGCAACTGATCCACCTTCAACACTGCCATACCATTAGCTATTTCTAGGCTGTTCTGTGGCCACACATTTCAGTAACCTGTGATAAATTACCCTTCTTCTATTCTGCACTGACAAATAAGCAACTTTTTTGGGTTCCCCAATTCTATTAATTACAGGGATGGAAAGAAGATCATAGTTAAAGCTTGAGTGATAATTCATACAATAGTTTGTAGATTTTATCCAGACTATAAAATCTGGCCTGTTCAAACACATGCGCACACATTCACATATGTATAGAGAGACAGATAAAACACACATGCAACCACACAGGAGTTTTTCCTACTTTAATGACTCCTTGTTGTATGAGAGTAGATGGGTGATTCACAAGAACTACAAGAACATCAGGTTGTACAAGTCTGTCCATCACATCTGGAAGCATGACATCTGGCAAGATTAAAAGAACTTTGCACAACAGTTGATAAAGACCACAGCATATGAGTATAAGACAGTCTTCTGTTGATCTGTCAGAAAGAAAACAGTGCATTGTCTTCCGTTACTATCCATGAAATTTATGGGATGGGGCAGAGGGAAATCTAGCAAAAAGAATAATGCAGTGTCAAATGATTAATTTCTCTACTGCATTGTTCCTCCGCAGGGGGACCATTTTTTTCTTCAGTCTATTAGAAGGGAAGGAATTCATACTTCATAGCAATAATGCTTAGATATTTCTGCTTAGTTAATAGCTCCACTATTACTTATAACTTTTAAATGGAAGTCTTGTTCAGAAGGAAAGCCCCCACAGACATTTTTTGGTAATCACTCATATAGAGAAATGTCCTATGGCATTAATACCCCTTCTCTGTAGCAGTTGCTGGAGCAATTGTGATTGCACATAATATCATAGCAATAAATAACTTCCTGCAGTATATGTGAATGGACAATTAGCAATGTATTTCTCTGTATTATTTCATATCCAGGAACACCATATATGAAAAAAACAACCAAACAGATGATCATATGAAACATCCCTTAGAGCACAAGCTGTCAAGTAAGGATCAGAAAAGGAAAAGATACAGTGCTCGCAAAAATGAATCCTACATAAGTCTGAAAAACTGAGACTCCTAAGAGTACCAAAGCACTTAACAAAAAATGTTTAGATGAATCCACAACCTTCTTCTCATCTACATACCTATCAGCAATGATTTCTTGAGGAACCTGATCACCAGCTGAAGAAAAGACTAGATGCTCCCAGTCTTCAGAAGGTAAACCCTTATCAGCCAGGCTTGGCCAACGAGCAATCAGAGATCCACCATGAGCAGAAAAGGCCAATCCCAAGCCTGCAAAATTGCCATGGCTTTTTTGAAAGGGAAAACTTGAGAAGTTCAGTATATCAGGACGCCTCAGAGGGGATTCAGAAGAAACACCATCTTCACTAGATTTTATTCCTGGGCCTGCTTCTTGATTCTCAGAAGTCTTGTCCAACACTTCCAACTCTTCCTTTGAAGTATCACACCTTTCAGCAGAAGTTACCTCTTCCAAATCTACAATGGTTTGTGCAGACTCACAACTACTGATTAGATGCTCCTCTTGCATCCTTTTAAAGGCCTCTAAGTTCTTTACAAAATGGTTTTTCTGCAGTGGTTCAAGCAAATCATTTTCACTGACTACAAGCAGGTTGTCAACACTCCTCCCTGTGTTCCCACAAAATCCTTTTTGAAACACTTGTGGAGAGGAAGTAGGAGATGCTGGTAGGCTTTTACAAAGCCGTTCAGGTGCCTGAGGAACTGCTGTTCTTGTTTCAGAAGAATTATGTCCTGTGAAAACATGCATGTAAAATGCTTTTCTCATTTCTTAAAAGTGAAATTAAAAATGGCTATCATGAAACAAACAAACTTTTATTATTCCTGTGAACTACCTTCAGAGAAAATCTAAGAGCATTCTGATTTTGTTTTGAAATATGGAAATTTGTAAAACAGTTCAGTTCAGCTCAGACCAATTCAGAGGCCACCCAATTTGACCTGGGTCTGAATCTGAATTTCAATTCAGAAGTTCAAATCTTCATGCCTACCACTGACCTGTCACTGGAAATCAATGAATAATTTTTAAAAATTACAAGTTGCCTCTGTCAGAACTGGGTGAAATATGAAGCAGACTCTTAAAAAGAGGTTGTGTGCGCCAAATTTCTGACAACAGGGAGAGGTAAGAATTGCTTTTGAAGTGTGGGAGTTCCCCCTTTTCCCCTCAAAGACGTGCTTATCTCCCTGGTCTTTTTTGAGGGCAATTGTTGTACAAGTGATATAAGCAATAGACAGAACCCTAGTCAAGAAAATTCCGAAGTTTTAAAAGGACAAGGTTTTCAGATAGAAAAGGGTGTTTGAACATTTTTGTGGTGGAATGATTTGCTTCCTTTTATTCTCCTCTGTGAGGTGGGTTTTGGCTGTCGTTTCAAAATTCCTATGAAAACAGTACACATCACTGAGGTATCCTTAGGCAAAAACCAGCAAAATGTCAGAAGGATACATATGGAAGGAGAGAGTCATGATGAATGAAAAACTGTTCAAGGTTCTTTTTTGCCTACTCAGAACCACAATAAAAGAAAATATAATAGGATGGGGAGGATGGCAGATGTGGAGCTTCTAGTGGTAGAGGCAGGACCTGAACATCTAGTACTAACTAAGCAAGTATCCAATGCTATACCCTCCTGGGCTCCATAGATTTCAATGAAACAATTGTAACAATCCTGCTCTTGGCAGAGAGTACTAGCAAAAGCACAAAACAGTGAATCAGATTTGCAATATATTACTTCAACAGCAATATACTGCCTCAATACCTCTCCCCAGAACACAGGGATTGGTGAAGCCTGGAAGCCTGGAGAAAAGATTCACTGCTAACAGAAGCTATTGCTGACAGTGGAAAATTACCAAGACCTGGAAGTAACTAGTTACAAATAATGAGTTAGTTGCAATTTATTTCTTCTCCAATAGTAATAGTTTGATTACATTACCATTCTAACTAAATTAAATTAAAGGGGCGCTACCTCTTTAACCTCACTGTTATGTGGTTAAGTGCTAGTACATGACGTACCTCCATGCTTTGTTTTTGGTGTTGAAATGACAATGAGATAGATGGGAGACAAGAATGATTTCTGCGAGTGGCTTCTAACATTCACTTTTTTTTTGAAGTTTAATAATTAAAAGTAATCAGTCGGCAGTTGTTTTTGAAAAACAGAAAGGTAAATGGCTGCTCTTCTAAAACAACTATAAGCATAACTACTGTTTGCATTTCGTACCTGTAACTGCTTTGTAAATAAATGCCAAATTCTACAAATTATACCTCTTCTTCCATTGCCAACATTTCACTGCGGTATTGAGAAAATGTATGTTTTGGAAACAAACTGTGTCTCTTTGTCCTTACAGATCACAACTGTCAATGTTTCTTCAGGAACATTCAGATTTGAACAGTTCTACTTTGATTCAGACATTCCCCAAGCCTGTGTCCAAATCAGCCAATTCTGGATTCATCTGGTCCCATAGTATACTGTAGTAAAAAGTCACTGTATTGAGGGGATCTGGCTCTGTTATAAGCACATGTGCATTAAATGTAGTTAGCCTCTAGAACAAAGGTCTCAACATACATCAGAGTTGCAAAATTAGCCACTGGAGAACATTCTTTGCTGAAGTTTCCTGCTGCACTATAATTAATTTAGGCTAAATTTAGGTTGCTAATTAGTTTATCAATGAAATGTTTGTACAAGTACAGCATTTCATAACACGCCTCCAAGTAGAAGGGACGTCACTCATGCTTCAATTCACTAGGCAAGCAACTCCAGAGACTGCAATTTCAGAATTTAGAAGTGCTAATTGCAAACAGTTACAGGGCAGTGTCGATCATGGGCATTGTTTATCTGTGCCATTTCAAATTTAAGTAAAAATTTCATCACAAGACAAGAAATGGAAATGAAAGGTCGTATCCAAAGTTTTTCTAAATTACATCTACATATTTGCAGGTCCATCAGGAATGCATATGCTACTTTTACAATCTCACTTTCACTTTAACCCATTCTTTACAGTGCTGGTAGGCAACGTGTGTCTTTGGGACTGTGTGTGTCTCTCAGAGCTGTTTTTCCAGTCCATGACCCCCCACCCCAGGCTCCCTTGGAACACCTCTTTTCTAGCAAAAAACGGGGTGAAATGCATCTCAAGAAACGGCAATGCAATTTTTAAGTAGGTGGGACCACTTGTGTTTTTTAACATAAAAAATCCCCATTTTTCCAAACCAAAAGAGGATTTCCAACTATATCCACTGTGGGGTCTTCCCTCCCATTTTTGGTGGTTTGAGCAGTCTGTGTACCCCCGAGAGGGTCTGAAGAGCTAGAACTGGCCCTCATACCTGCTGAAGCCAACCACTCCTGGCCTAAGGTAAGAAATATTTACAGATTATAAAGGGATGCTTTATGCCTCTGCTATGACATTAACAATTCCTGAACTTCCTATATGATGTTTCCATCTCCATCTGGTGCCAAATGTTAGACATACCCTCTTCATTGCTTTTGTGGGGGTTGGCTCCACATATTAGGACATGGGTGGGGAAATTGTAGTCTGTGGGCTGCACGCTGTCCCCTCACATTCATTTCTGTGGCCCTCACGACCTGCTGGGAACATGAAGCCACTCCGGGAATGATTCATAGCTAGGAAATTCCCCTAGCAATATAGCAATAGAATTTATTTATTTCTATACCGCCTATCAATTAAGTGTTATCTAAGTGGTTTACAATGTATTTTTAGCTAATTGCCCCCAACAAACTGGGTACTCATTTTACCAACCTGCGAAAGGATGGAAGGCTGAGTCAACCCTGGAGCCTGGCAGGATCGAACTCACAGCCTTGTGGTTGCAGTACTGGCATTTAACCACTGCGCCACCAGGGCTCCTAGCCCCCCAAAGCACAAAAAAATCAGCTGGAAACAAAAACTGGATTTCACTTCTGCTTCTGTTTTCAACCATGCTATGACTGGCTGATTTTCAGAGGGATGCTGCCACTGCAGTGGGGATGCAGTGTCACAGGAGCTAAAATTGGTCCAGACGCATTCCACAGTGCCTACTGTTGTCAGCTGCAGCATGGAGAATCTTCCAAGATGCACTCTACTCATCATTCAGCGTATCTGGCACCAGAGTTTTATGTGCCAGACTCAATCTGCTGCATTTCCTCCTTCAAGTTTATATGTTAAGTTCTCAGCTTCTCCAGTTTGGGAAACTTTGATCACATGCCAATGATTAGCTTACTGAGAGTGTCTTAATAATTCATATTCATAACTTACCTTCTTGTTGTGCAGCTGAAAATCCAGTTGGACTTGTTATCACCAAAGCTGGGCTGTCAATAGATTTTCCACCACTGCTAGAAGTTTTCAGATACATGATTGATTGAACCTTCTCTTGAAAAATGTTGCCATCTTGGAAAAAATAAACAAGGTAAGAGAAGACACCAAATATTTAACTCTTAGCAACTAAATTAAATGCACTTTAAATGAAGACTCTGAATTGTGTGTCTGAGCCATCAGGGTCCCTTTAAACAAATATGTCGATGGTTTACTGTTACAACGGCTACACTATTCCTACAAGGCAACATGTCCATGACCTTCTCCTTTAGGTTTTAAAATAGCAATCCTATGTGCTTTCACTCACCAGTGCACTCTGCTGAGCATGATGACACACATTATCTTACATAGGCATCCTCAGGCCCAAGTCCTATTAATTAGTCCCATTTACAGTATCTATTGAATCAACCACTGAATGAATGATAAGCCAATATGTATGTAAATCCTACTGATTCAGTAGGGCTAACAATGGGATTCATTTGTTTTCAATGTAGCATTTATTTACACAGTAAAGAGCTCTAGGCTAAATCCTATCCACACAAGAGAGTAAGCTGCTCAATTCACTGGGACTTAATTATGAGTAAAAGTGCCTAGTTACTTAGAACTGGAGATAAGTCAAATCAATAAAGAAATAAGAAACCCCAATGAGAAGTCCAATGAGCACAGGGGCCTGATGAAGATACAGTCGTTCCTGACATCAAGTGTTCTGTCTAGTAATTGCAATAGCAGAAGCAATATCCTATCTGCAGAATGGGGTAGCTATAATCTCCCACATAAGTGAATGAAAAAGCTTCAGAAATTTTATAGGTTGTTGTGGGTTTTCTGGGCTTTGAAGCCACGTTCTATTAGTATTTGCTCCTGACGTTTTGCCTGCATCTGTGGCTGGTATCTTCAGAAGTGTGTTGCATGCCTTGTAGTATACATAAGAAAAAGGAAAAATAAAGGAGTGGTACAGCCATATATATGGCAACAGACAACTAGAGGGGCTAATATATGAGTTGATATACTGCTTTCCAAAGACAACATATGTGATTATGAGTGCTAATATGAGTGCTCGCACACTGAGAACTACCAAGAAGTTGCATGGCCTTGATAGCATTACCACACAAGATGCTAAAGCAAGAGGACCATTCTTGATGGGTAATTTTAATATAAGCGACTAATCCTAAGTGGTGGGTAAGAACAGATTCCTTGTGAAGAAAGCCTTTGCTTATGAAATGTCATACCACAGCTACACATTCTCACATAACATTACACAGCAATGTGTAAATCACTTGCTAGGCCTTACATTTCTCATCTGTAAAACTGGATAAGGGTTTTTTTTTTAACTGTCTCTAGCCATTTAAAATTGTTGTTCCTGTGTGCCTTCAAGTCATTTCTGACTTATGGCAATTCTAAAGTGACCCTAATCCCAGGGTTTTCTGGGGCTGAGAGTGTGTGTGATGTGCCCAAGGTCACCCAGTGGGTTTCCATGGCCAAGTGGGGTATTAAATGCTGGTCTCCAGAGTCAAAATGCAATGCTAAATCACTACACCACACTGGTTCTTAAATTATGATTACTTGAGACTTAAACACACTGTACATTAGTTGCAAATTTAATATGGTTCAGCTGAGAGTCTAAAAGTCTAACATGATTAAAGCCAAATAGGATGGAATTATGAAATCTGATGTGAGTTTTGTGAGAACAAATCAAGCAGAGGCTATGAAACAATGAAGAGAAAGGGAGAGAGACCAGTGACCAGAATTTTACAGTTCAGGTTCAGGTTCTTCCAAATAGTGTCTTTTCGCAAGAAAAAAAGTACTTGCCAGCAGAATGGATTATCCTGCTCTTCCCACAACACCCTCAATGCCCCTTTAAACCTGCTTCAAAGGACTGAGATCCTTGCAAGAACAGAAGATGGGAGGAATGTAAAGTGTTACAAAAGAAAGAGGAAATGAAACTTCTGTTTCTGCCAACACTTTTACTCAGACTTAGTGTCTTATTTCCTGACTCAGATAAAACAAAATGTTTCTTACCTATGTGCAGGGAAAAATAAAAGTCTCTGGGATTATGACAAACGTATGTATTAGTAGCAGGGTGAACTGCTAAGAGAAAATTGAAGATCAGTGTCAGTAATTCCACATCTGGTGGAGATCCAAGAACTTCTTCAATTATTTTCACAAATGATGTGCAAACCTCTGTAGGCATAGATGTGAGATATTCCTCTTTATGTTCCTAGGAGAGAAATATAAACGGATGTAACTGAAAAACAGTTTCCTACAAATTTAACATTTTTTTCTATGTTCAAAGATATATACACAGGAAAATAAAGTGTTACATCTAATGAAAATCTATTCCTTTACTTTATAGGCTACTTACACTCCTGGGATGAACAGGTTGCTTACCTGTAACTGTGGTTCTTCGAGTGGTCATCTGTGTCCTCATACATTAGGAGCTTTCGTGCCTGTGCTGTAGTGTTCGGAAGATTCTAAAGCTCGATAGCCTGGTGGGAACCCCTCCCCCATGCTGGTACTGCACATGCTCAGCCCGCCGAGCAATGGTCACTCCTTAGTTCTTCGTCCACCGAGTAAAGTGGGACCTGAAAAAGAGGGGAAGGTTGGGCGGGCATGTATGAGGGCACAGATGACCTCTTGAAGAACCACAGTTACAGGTAAGCAACCTGTTCTTCTTCTTCGTGGTCTCTGTGCCTCATACATTAGGAGACTGTGTAGCTTACCAGTAGGATGGTGGGTCAGGTCCTACAGAACAGAAGCCAGCACAGCACGTCCGAAACGAACATTCCTCCGGGACCAGCAGTCCAGCCTGCAGTGGCACACAAAGGTCGATGGTTGGGACCTGGTCGCCACATGGCAGAGTTCCTGCAGATCGACTCCTCGCAGGACATCTGCAGATGTCCCACAGCTCTGGTGGAATGAGCCCGAAGGAAGTCTGGCGGAGGCTTCTTGGCAAGCTCATACACCAGGTGGATAGTCTGGGCCGCCCACTTGGAGAAGTGCTGGGTGGACACCTTGTGGCCTCTTCAACGCCTGCCATAGCACACAAAAAGGTGCGGGGTCTGTCTATAAGAGGTAGTCCTGTCCTTATAGAATGCCAAGGCCCGACAAACATCCAGGGAGTGAAGGGACCGCTCCAGAGGTGTAGTCGGGTCCGGGTAGAAAGTGGGCAAGATGACGTCTTGGCTGAGATGGAAATTGGACACCACCTTTGGCAGGAAAGAGATGTCAGGCCGAAGGACCACCTTGTCCCTGTGAAAGACCAGGTGCGGTTCGTCACATCGTAGGACTGTCAGCTCTCCCGCCTGCCTGGCAGAGGTGACAGCCACCAAGAAGGCAGTTTCCATGGTGAGCAGCCTGTCATCTGCAGTCGCCATCGGTTCAAAGGGCGCTCTTCTTAGCTGCGACAGCACCAACGATAACGACCATGGCGGTAGCAGCGGCGATACCAGCGGGTAGAGGTGCTGCAGGCCCTTCAAAAACTGCTTGATGGTACTGTGGCGGAAGAGAGCTGCCGATGGGGACAATGGCGGTTGGTATGCCACGACAGCGACGAGGTACACCTTCAGCGACGGGAAGGCCAGGCCATGCTGTCGAAGGTGCAGGAGGAAGTGGAGCATGGTAGGAAGGTTGACAGGCGCCACCGGCTCCCGACGTTCCTCGGCAAAGGCAACGAAGCGCCACCACTTGTAGTGGTAGTTGCGGCGAGTCGATTCCTTCCTGGCCGTGGTCAAGACGTTCCCGATGATGGGGTCATCTAAGGCGATATCCTCCAGGCATGGAGGGCCAAGAGCGGTAGGTCCAGGTGCAGCACGAGACTGTTGGAGTGGGATAGGAGGTCCGGTACCGTCGGGAACCGGAGGATCTGTCCCCGGGCAGCCTCAAACAGGGGCCTGAACCAGTGCCGCCTCGGCCGGTACAGTGCCACGAGAACGACATCTGCTCAGTCCGTGAAGATCTTCGATATCATGCGGTCCAGAAACGGAAACGGAGGAAACGTGTAGAGGAATCCCTCGTTCCACTGAAACTGGAACGTGGCGCTGATGGAGTGGCGATCACAGCCGGCCCTTGAGCAGTACCGACGACACTTCACGTTCTCGCTGGTGGTTGAAGAGGTTGATCGTCGGCTCGCCCCATTGGTCCCGAACCATCTGAAAGGCCTCGTTGGAGAGGGACCACTCGTGATGGGATGAGGTGTCCCTGCTGAGAGCATCCGCTGTGGTATTCTCCTGCCCGGCCAGGTGAACTGCCACCGGATGAATCCGAGTGAGACGCACCAGTTCCAGAGATCAAGAGCGATGTTGAGGAGAGTGGTCGTTTGAGTCCCTCCCTGTCTGTTCACGTAGCAGACTGCCATCGTGTTGTCAGTGAGGATCAGCACTGTACGGCCTGCGACGAGGTGATGAAATGCCCGCAGAGCTTTGGAGATGGCTAGTAGCTCGAGAGCGTTGATATGGAGGGCAGTCTCGTGTCCGACCCACCGACTGCGGACTCTGAGGTCGCTGGAGTGTGCTCCCCAGCCGAAGAGTGAGGCATCCGTTGTCACCATGACTGTGGGGTTGTGCTCTCAGAACGGCATGTCCGACAGGAGGTGGCTGTAGGACTGCCACCACAGCAGGGATTGGCGCACCTGTTGAGGCAGCTGGTAGCGGCGGGACTGGTCATCCCAGAGCAGATTGAAGGCTCGGATTAACCAGTGCTGAAGTGGTTGTGTGCGCAGTCTGGAGAGATAGGTAATGGCGGTCGTCGTGGCCATGTAGCTGAGGAGCTGTTGGATCCTCCTGGCCGACAGCGTCGGAGCATGGAAGGCGGTGGACGCTGTCCGACGAAGCATCCGGGCCCTGTCCAGCGGTAAGTACGCCCTTGCCAATACCACATCCAGGGTCACCCCGATAAAGTCAAGAAACCTTGTGGGTTCGAGATGGGACTTCTTCAGGTTGACTCGGAGTCCAAGCCCAGTGAGAAGAGTCAGAGTCCGGTGTATGTCCTCGTACAGTTTCTGTTGGCAGGACGCCACCAAGAGCCAATCGTTCAGGTAGGGGTAGACAGAGACGCTTTTCGTCTGCAGGAACAACACGATGGGGGCCATGCACTTGGTGAAGACCCGCGATGCGGTCGAGAGGCCGAACGGCAGCACCCAGTATTGGTAGCAAGTGCCGTCGACCGCGAACCGCAGGTACTGTCTGTGCTGTGGGTGGATGGAGATGTGGAAGTAGGCATCTTGGAGATTGATGGAGGTGAACCAGTCCCCTTGCTGAAGGAAAGGCAGGATCAAGAGTAGTGTGACCGTCTTGAATCTCTTGGCGCAGATATAGTTGTTCACCCCTCTGAGGTCTAGGATAGGCCGCAGGGTTCCGTCCATCTTCGGTACAGTGAAGTACCTCGAGAAGAAGCCAGTGGTCTTGGCTGAGGACGGAAGTTCCCCGATCACTCCCTTCTGTAGAAAGGATTGGATCTCTTCCAGCAATACCGAGCTGGCCAGGGTGGAGTAGTAGACCCTTCGCGGCGGAATATCCTGGAATTCTATGGTGTATCCCAGGCAGATGATAGTAAGTACCCAGGAGTCCGTGGTGATTTTCTGCCACTGGGCAAGGTGCCTGGCCAGGCTCGGTTGATGTCGAAGGTTTGCTGGGAGGGTGAAGATTGGCGTCGGTGGAGTCCTGCACAATGCATCAAAACCGTGACTTTGTCCCGGACAAAGACTTCTTAGAAGAACAGGACGGGCATCTTCGAGGAAGCCTCCGTGCGGCAAATGAAGTGGATGGCCAGGACGCAGTCAATCGCGGTGATCATGGTTGCTAAGTGGAGGAGGAGGAGGACCTTCGCCACGATGGCCGAGAGCCAAAGCTGCGGTGGGACTGGGCCGGCTGGTTGATGCCCATCTTCTTTGCTGTTAGACGGTCTTTGACAAGACGGTCCATGGACTCGTCTGTCAACGTGTGGAAGAGTCCCTGGCCATTGAATGGGAGGTCCTCAATCCTTCAGCGGCTGTCTTCCTGGAGCCCCAATGACCACAACCAGGCATGCCGACGAAGGGCCACCGCGCCCACCATCACCCTCGAGGTAGCCTCCACGGCGTGCCTCGAGGAAGCGATCTGTTGGCTGGAGACCACAACAGCCTCACCAAAGAGGTGCGTGGCGGTAGCGCGGGACTCCTCCAGCAGGTCAGTGAGGAGCGGGGCGAGTCAGTCCAGGATGTTACGATGGTAGGCAGCGAGGCACGCCATCGTGTTTAGGGTCCTGGCCACTAAGGAGGACGCCGAGTAGAAGCGTCTCCCAAAGGTGTCGAGCTTCCAGCCTTCACGATCCGGCGGGGTCATATGAGCTCGATTTCCAACCTTCGTCTGGGCCGACTCGACCACAATTGAGTTTGGCACAGGGTGGCTAAACAGGAACTCCGCTTCCTCTCTCTGCATCTTATAGAGGTGTTAAAGCCTGTGTGGTATAGGTTGCGCTGAAGCCGGCTTCGCCCACGGTTGCTTCATGGCGTTGAGCAACATTGGTAGAAAAGGCAGCGGCGCAGTACATGGCGGGCATGTCTCCAGATATTGAAAGACCGGATCCTGTGCCGCTGGAGCCGGTTCTGCAACCTTCAGGCCGAGGGCCGTGGCCATATGTAGGAGGATTGCCGAGAACTGCTGCACGTCCTCCGGTGCCGACTCTGGACCCGGTTCTCCAAACGCCAGCAGAGGCGACTCGTGAGATGACAGAGTCGACTCCACAGAGTCCGAGTCCGACTCATACGACTCCGAGGATGGAGTCGGAGATCTCTCTACTGCTCTCTCCTGGGATGGCTTGCGGGCAGGGAGAGCCAGGGTTACCGTCGGAGCAGCGGGCTGCACCGGTACCAGGTCGACGCCGTGGTCGGAATCGGCGTGACATGGAGGGGCACCACCGAGGGCCAGGGGCAGTGGGCGGCCTGTGTCGTCGACGTCGCCGGTCGCGTCGCTTGTGCCATGGTGGTTTGTGGCATGGGACGCGTCGTGGTCGCTGCTGTCCTTGGAGGAGGCGACACTGCCCTATAGTGAGGTGACGGCTCCCGGGACCTCCGATGACATGGCGAGTCGGACCGACGAGGCGATCTGCTGGGCAACCTCTCATAGTGGGAGTGATGGACTTCCCTGGAGGGCGAACGAGACCGGTGTCGCGGTGACCAGTACCATACGTCGGGGTGGTACCGGTCCCTATACGACGGGGAGTACGAATAGTATGACCCGGGGGCTCGTGCCAGAGGTGCTCCTGGCCATACCTACCGAGGTAGGAGGCAGAGGTACAAACGGTGTCCCCAGAGTAGGGCCTCTCCAGGTGCATCTCCCGATGTCGCGGGGATGGAGGCCTGGCTCTCTGGTCAGGAGAGGGGGAGTCACCGTGTCTAGAGGCTGGCCTGTGGGTAGGCAAAGGCCGATGTCAGACCACAGTCTCCTCCCGGCGGTCGACTGATTGACGGTGATCCGGTGGGGTAACCGCAGCTGTTAGCTCGAGCAGTTTCGAGGGCGAGACCTCCACGGTCTGCTCCTCGTCAGACACCTCAAGGACCTCTTGCTCCTCTGGGAGCTCTTCCGGTTCCTCAGTGAGCTGGGTGGGCGGAGGTGTCAGGAGACAAGTCTCCTTTTGAGAGGAGCGTCTCTTTTCCTTTCTCCTCTTCTTTTTCTCCTTCTCCTTCTCGTCATCCTGGGTTGGAGGACGCTTCTTTGAGCTGGTGTAAGTGGCTTGGAGAAGGTGGAGGCCTGTGAGCCTGCAGGATCCTCCACACTGGAGCAGCCGAGACCTTGGGATCCTTGGGAGCTTCATGATTGGTACCGAGCCCGGTACCAACGAGGTGGAAGGTGCGGCAGCCGCTGCCGCTGCCAATGAAGAGGTCGTCGGACAAGAGGATTTCTTGGCCATGACACCATGGGCCTCGGACTGTTAAGCACGCAGGGACTCCTCCTAACAATGAGACTTCAGTCTCGGTGAGCAGTTGCAGAGGGTCTAGTGGGTGAACTGCTTGCAGACGGGGCAGGCCTGAACGTTATGGCCCTCGCCCAAACAGAAGAGGCACTCACGATGCTTGTCTGAGAGAGTGACCTTCCTCCCACAGGAGACGCAACTCTTAAACAGCACCGACATAGAATATGTCCAGCAAATAGAGAAGGGGGGGGGGAGTCGACAGAAGCAGTCCAAGATCCAAAAAACCATAAGTCAAGCCAAAAACCAGGTCAGAACCAGAAGCCGAAACACCAAAGCCAAATCAAAATCCGAAATCCAAAATCCAAAAACTGAAAACTGAGTCGAAAAGCCAAGAATAAGGCCAAAAGAAGAGCAAGCTACCGAAGAACCTTCTGTTTGCAACGGCGGACAAGAAAGAACTGAGGAGTGACCGTTGCTCGGCGGGCTGAGCATGCGCAGTACCGGCATGGGGGAGGGGTTTCCGCCAAGCTATCGAGCTCTAGAATCTTCCGAATGCTACCGCGCAGGCGCGAAAGCGCCGACTGTATGAGGCACAGAGACCACAAAGAAGAAACATGTATATATAAAACATGAGAAGTTAACAGTATTGTCCACAATTATTATTTGTAACTGACTATTTCTCCTTTCCGGGAAAATATTGTGGAAAATTAACGTTTCTTTCAAGCTAGGAGACTAGACAACAACACTTATGCCCCTCAAAATCTTAGATTTTTCTTTAAATAGGATCCAAAACCTAAACATCTAAGGCCATTTCCGCATTACATTGTTATAGTGCTATTATTCCACTTTCAACATCCTGTGGAATTCCGGGGTTTGTAGTTTACTGAGGCCAAAAAGCTTTCTGGGTGAGAATTCTAAATGTCCCTCCCTAAACTGCAAACCCCAGGATTCCATAGGATATTGAAAGTGGAATAATGGCACTATAAAAGTGTAGTGTGGTAATAGCCTCAGTATCAGTAAATAATACTGCCTCAGGAGTGGTACTGAAATCATAATAGCTTACAGAACTGCATGGCTACAGCATTAAACACCATCATAAGCACTTCTACTGTTCCCACAAAACTTTATTTTTGTGACCTAACTTGAAACACATCAGTCATCCCAAGTATAGATAGTGAGTATTTGTGGAATAGATTCAACAAGACCTGAGGGACTGGAAAAATTAAAAGCAATACAAAAATAATCCTTATCACATAATTTTGTGGTGCAAAGCATTAATAATACAATGATATCTACACTGCCATACATTTAAAGTGCAAGGCACATCAGTGAGGCTGGAAGAAAAGAATGATTTCATTACTTGACAGCTTTTGTTTATCTTTATGTCTAAGATCACTACTCTCTGGAATATTTTTATAAAGAGGAACAGAAAAATAAAACAAGAATTTCTAAAGAATTATGTATAAGTTGCTAAAAACTTAAATGTATGGAGGAGTACCTGTAGAACCTGACATGTCCTCAAGAAATGATGGACAACTCGTGCTTTGAGAAGTTGCTTAATGTTGAACATCTGTTGCCAATGATTATCTTGGATAAGTACCTCTAGAGCTGATAAGAGCATTTCCCAAACACCTTGCTGCAAACCACAAATAACAGCCTCAGCATGCAAAAATCATAGTAAAATAAGAAACAAATTATCATAAACCTGTGTTGACAATGCTGGTAGGATGAAAAACTAGACAACAGCATAACTCAAATACTCAGAGATAAAAATCTTCCATTGTTAGCAGTGTGAGAGAAAAGCACACCATGATCAGATATGCATGCAGGACTCACATTTTACATGTAAGCACCAACAAGGATGTAAACCAAAATAATATTCACATTTTTTTCAATGGCTGAATCTAAATTCAGAGGTGAAAATTAATAAAGACTTGAAATTTGTATTCCATTTAGTTCAGGTAGCTTCTGTGACCAAACTTTATTATTAATTGTCAAGTGCTATGAATCTACTCTGAATATGTGTGGCTTTTTTTTCTTTTTGCCTTCTTTTTCCTCCTTTTTTTCTCTTTATTTGCACTTCAAGGAACACGTACACTAGCACATTGGTCCTGTCTCTGTTCTTTTCAGAAAGCAGTTATTAAAAAAATTTCATCTCCTACCTGTCTTTAAACCCCTACTTGATTTTACATATTACTAGTGTAACAGTTAAAAAATGTACAAAGCCAACACTATTTTGGTGAAAGTCAGTAAAGTTTTTCTTTTAGCACAACAGCTGAACTGCCCAGCTAAGTATGGTGAAATCTGACCACCAGGGGGAAAAAATGGCTGTAGCAATTCTGAACACAACAATGATGTTTTTCCATGGGGAAGAAGTGAGAATCAATTTTATACCCTGCCTTTCCCCACATTGCCTGTACAAAAACATTATTTTTGCACAACAGTACATTTATAAGTAGATCCTTGCCTACAGAGTTTCTGTACTAAAAGAAGCCCCTACCCTTCCCTGCTTTGACTGCAGCTAATGAGAAATCAAGATAAAGGCCTCATACCTTCTCACACTATTACGCAAAGCTTGCTCTTTACTTAAAGAGAAGAAACACCTCAGCATATTGCTCTTTTGCCTGGCTCTCACGTTGCAGACTCCTTCCAACATAGAAAGTAGTCCAGACCTCCCTGGGTGCATAGTTCTGACTCCTGCTTCTGACGAGTAAAGTTGGCTCTTCACATTCACATGGGATGGGGTACAGGATGACCACAAAACTGGAAAAACTGTGACTATCTCTAGTGCAGTGGTTCTCAACCTGTGGGTCCCCAGATATTTGTGGACTTCAGCTCCCAGAAACCCCAGCCACTATGGTCAATGCTCAGGGCTTCTGGGAGCTGAAGTCCACAAACATCTGGGGACCCACAGGTTGAGAACCACTGCTCTAGTTGGTTTGGGCAGGCAGGTTTTACTCACCAGTTTGGATCAAGAGCCCAGAGAGAGAACCTTAGGGACAAACTCGAGAATAATCAAATCTGCAAAAGTTAAACTTATTAACGAGGAATTGCAGGTGGGTCATTGGACTTTCCAGGGGAAGGAACTGAAGACCTTGATTTGGTCCATTGTAGACTGGGTCACTGCCATAAATAGGAAACAAAGCTTATCTACACACAGTCTTCTGTAAGCAGGGACAAGCATTGTACTGCATGCCTCTAAGATAAAAGATATACAGTATCCAAGGAAAGAAATTCACAAGTAATTCCTTGAGAACAGATTGTGAAGGCTGCTATCTGAAGATATTTTTTTCTCTTTCTCCTTCTAATCAAATCTTAATTATTATTGCAGTATGAAATATGTTCCCACAAAAATTATGTTTAAACTGCTGTTTAAGAGTTAACAGAAGACTGTAACAAACACGGGAAATGATCAGTATAGTTCTGGATTATTAATTCTTCACTGTAATACCTATTTTAAATTGGAAGCCAGTTGAAATTTCTTAGACGGAATGGAAAGATATTTAATGCCTAGCAACATTAATATTTTAACTTTAACTTAGTTGTAGACCAGTCATTTTTTAATCTGTACAAATTACCTGAGATTTAGACCATATCTTCCAATCAAGTAACAGCTCTTCCAACAATTTAACATCTTGGATTACTGCTCTAGGTTCTAGATCAAGGACGAATTGCCCATTCTCATTCATATGAATCATCTTCTCACTGCAACAACCTGCAAGGAGAGTCTTTCAAAGAGTAAAAAAAGGGTGTTTAATGTTCAAAATAACAACAGTGCCTCTCACATCCTGCATATACCCAAGACTACACTAACCCTAAAACCTCAGCTCAAGATAGGCAACCTCCAGAAAACTTGCAGGCTTTGTCATAGCTGGACACATCCACAACCAGCACATTAAAGCTGTAGCTCTGACTCATAAAGAAATTATTTGATTTGCCGTGACAATTTATTCTGTTTACTTTTATATGACTGACCAGTGTGGTCCACAGTACACTAGAAAAACAACATTCTGCACATTGCTACTTTTTGGTTGGGACCTGTACTTCATAATTCAATGAGTTACCTTTAATATATATTAAAAATGTTTTCCCCAACTTAATTATTTTCTAAGGGAAACAATGATTGCACAATGACTCTAGAGTAAACTTGTTTTTAAGGAGGTTTATATATTCCTGGAGGTTTATGCCTAAGCATATACATATAGGTCTGCAGCTATATTCTCTAGTTCAACACAAATTCTTCACTATATTTGTATCTTCACTCTGTAGACTAGTACAATAGAATGAAGTAAAACATTACAGCAGCTCCCTTCTACTTGACAACATAATAAAATGCAGTATGCCCTAATGGCCTGACTAAGCACAGTTTCAATAGGAGCAATTAATTAGAACAGTAATTCCCAAACTTAAGAAGTTGGGGAACTTCATTTCCCAGATTTCTTGTACACTGGTCATGCTGGGTTCTATGGGAGGTGATATCGAAATACAGCTGGGAACCCTTGTTTGGAAATCACAGATACAGAGAGATAAAAACAGTGGAATGCAAGCCCACTGTAAAACAAGCATAGTTAACATTATATGGAGAAACATGGTTTGATATGAAAGTATAAGAACTACTTTTAAAAATCTGATCTAAAAGACACAGGATAAGGATAAACCAATTTAAGTTTAAATTTCAACCATACAGCCAGACCTGTCCAATGTGAGAATCTCTAATCACTTCAAAATGTTTATGGGCCACAGGCTGGTTCAATAGGCTATGCAGCACATTTATTTTTTAAAAAACCCTGTTATCTGCCCAAAGCACCCTGAACGGGGGAAAAAGGAATAAATACAGATTCTAAGAACTGGTTCAATTCGCTTGTCAAAATCAGTTAATAAAAAGAGAAAAAAATCAGCATTTTTACCTGCAATATGTGAAAGCCGACGATACACTTGGGTTTTATCAACACTTGGTGAATCATTGAATATCCATTGCAGTTTTCTAATTCATGAATTCTCTGTTGATTATGTTTTGTTAAGTCAAGGATAACTTTTAGAGCCAATGCCTGTGTTTGTTCACAGTTGCTGATTTCTACAACCTAAACGTAAGTCAATATGTTTTTATGCAATAAAGCATGCTTGACAGAATTATGAATTAAATTGCAATTTGCTTTGCTTGGCACCATATGGCATATTTTAGTCACTGGAAATCTCTGGGACTTATTTCATGTTCAAGCACCTACAGTGCACCTGATGATCTCTACTGGTCGCATATTTATTTTGTACAAGTTGATTTATTAGAGAAGCCATGCACATCCACATCCCTGACTTAAGTCCTCTCAAAACTATTCTGTAACAGCAGCAACAAAATGAATCCCCCCATAATAAATGATACTGTGAAAATGAAAGAAGCTTAAGGAGGAGTTAACTAGGAGTGGATTTTTGTGTGGAAGGACTGAGACTTTGATTCAGTTGTGAATTCAGACAATGTTCACTCATAATGGCTATTCAGGTTAATTGGACTTTTTTTTTTCTCCGCTCATTGCAGTTTTTACTCCCAGTATAGTATGGCTGGATCAGAGCATAACACGCAGCACAATGCCCTCAATAGTGGGGAAAGTCAATTTCAATGATTAGCAATTAGCACTAGTAGTGTTAAGAACTGTCTTTCTAGAAGGATTCTGTACACTTACTGATGTTTCCCCTATTTTAATTGGTCACCATATCTTAGCAACAAAAAGCCCTGGAAGTCTGTCATAACAAATGTGCTAATACACAAAACAATTTTCTCAACAACTTACCCTGGCAAAAAGGAAGACAAAGGATCCTGTTCCACCAATCTCATGCAGTATGCCCTGAAGACCTTTGTATTCAGCAGGCTGTAGCATTTTCAGGCAATGAGGATCTGGTAAATTGCTTTGTACTTCTTTTGAACTGAAAGGTCGTTGGGAAGGAATAGTTTTCACTTGACCTTTAAGTCTGATTACTGGCTCATAGATTGTGTAGTGGTCAGGGCAGCACGTACTGTAAACAGTAGCAAGGCTTTCCTAGAATATAAGGGACCATTTAATTAGCTAGCATCTTATAATCTATCCACATTTTCCATTAAAAGTCTATTGTTTTCAGCAACAGAGCAGTCATCCCTACATGTGTAGTAACATTTCCTGATGTCTGCTAAATATGTGCTGGAATAATTGCATTACAAGATTGAGTTACTGGGTGGAAGGGGAGATATCCTTCAGGAGATTAACTGGGTTAGGAAGAAGTAGAAGCCATCAGAGAAACAGATTTAATCTGAACAATTTGGGGAAGAGGAGATTTTGGCAGGAGGTTACATTCACGGTATTCATGTTGCTGTATCCTCCACTGCCATTTATTCCATTTATAGATCGTTAGATGTTTTACACTTGCAGCCCCAGCAGGTCCAAAGTAGGAGTAAAGACTGCAAGGTACCGTGTATACTTACATGAGGGATGACTTAGACACATGTATTATTCCCAACACACTGTGGTCAGTGATAGCTCAAATGAGATCACTTCTAAAGAAAATTAGGTGGGCTAGGCATCAAATAATTAGTTGGGCATGGCACAGCATGGAACTCATAAGCTGTTTTAAGTTATCATGCATCCAATATAGCACTAATCCACAGCATCATAGTTGTATACAGCCTCTAACTTTCAGTTTTTAGCATAAGAGAAACTCTTTGTATTTTTTACTTGCCCTGAGACCCTGAAACAAAATTTAATAATTACATTTATAATATGTCACTACTGAGTATTATGGCTTGAAATAAAAATAGTCATCATTTGTATTCAGAATTCATGGAGCAACTTAACTTTCGGCAATCACATAATTTTGCATTCATTAAAGCCATGAAAGAGTTGCTCCACCACACTGC
The DNA here is from genome assembly GCA_948472985.1 of Iguana delicatissima. Taxonomy (NCBI): domain Eukaryota; kingdom Metazoa; phylum Chordata; class Lepidosauria; order Squamata; family Iguanidae; genus Iguana; species Iguana delicatissima. The sequence goes on along the minus strand of CAOKZL010003639.1, from coordinate 15,661 downwards.
AATTGAAATACTGTAACATGCACAGTTCTATTTATATCTATTTAGGCCTATTAACTGCCCCAATAAATATATAGCAGCACTGAAGGCAGAGTCTTAGTAGGAGGCCTAATGACAGTAAGGCTAGTGAAATTCCATTAGCTGGGGAAGGAACAAATAGTAAGAGCACATTCTTGGTACTGGAACAAATTACTGAGCTTTCTGTAGTTTTCTTAAATCACAAATTGAGGAGAGAGAAAAAACCCAGAAGATGAACGTGTATTTTCAACTCTTTAGGACAATATAATCAAATTAAATATAAAAACTGAATTACAGTAGAATCTTTCACAGTACTGTTAGCATCTTTTGACAGTTGTTTTTTCTGCTTATCTATAACCATTAATTAGTCTAATTCAGCCATTATTTCTTCTTTTAAACACCGATATCCTGCCTTTCCATCAGCTATAATCATGGAGACTTACTGCTGATTCACTCAGGAAATAAGGAGGCTAGACACCAGGTTTTGGATTAAAATTAGCTACTTTTATTAACTATTTTAAACATTTTAATCATGAACTGCAGTGTGGGGAGCTACTCTGTGTGGGGTTCCACTGGGGGGGGGGTGTCCCTGTCCAACCTCCTTCTCAGCCATCCTCGAGCAAGACACCTGGCCTTGGGCAGCAATCCAATGTGACCTTGTTAGGCCCCAGCCCACCTTCTTGCTGGATGTCCTCTGCCTAAGGAATCCCCTCCCTCAAGTCCTGTAATTTAAAGAGAAGACATCCTTCAGGTACGCCTCAAGAGTGATTTCCCTCTCCACCCAACCCTGATCCCTTAATCAGAAGAGGTGAATCCAGCTTGCTTCTTCGCCAGATGGATCCTTGCAGGTGCTGACCATACTTACAATCTTCTCCTCTCACTAGCTGCCACAGACAAGATGCAAGCAATTACTTAGATTGGAGAAGGGAGAGGGGGTGCAGGATGAGAACCTACAACCTGCCACCACTAGTATGGCCTATCCTCCTCCCCCATCCAAGCTAATATGCCACTGTTGCAAAGTCACTACCTGTGTCCAATAGCAGTAGATCCTGTAGAAGAACTCCTGCTTGGGTAGGAAAAACCCCAAACTGTGAACGCAAGCCAACATGTTTATCCTGCAGTCTTCTTTGTGTTACAGTGCAGAGACAACTCCAAATGTTTCAGTTAGTGAAGAGGAGGAGACTGGGGCAGCAGAAGTTTATAAATCCCCTTGGCTGTGCCCTTGCACATGTGTCCTGGCACCCTGCACCAGGTTAGACATTTACTGTTGAACATCCTTTCCTTCCAGGGCCAGCAGTGTCATAACTTTCTTTGCAGCATGCATGCTAGCACATTCGAAAATGCATTAACATCTTTGAATAAAATTGTTTACAGACACTGCAGAAGCAGACTTCCATGCACAGATCTACCCTGAAACAAAAGATAAAACTTCCTTGCTCTATATTTGATGTCTATTCAAGTTCTGTTGATCTCAACTGTAACGCAACAAAACACAACACTTCCCTGCAATAACACCCAATCCAAACTCTGTGTGAGAGTAGAGTAGATGACATTCAGGTCAGAAAAGCAGACTCACTTCTAAAACACAGTTTTCCCCAGAGGCAGATGGCTTGAGAAACATTAGAATCTGCACACTTACTGCCACTTCTCTCTAGAATACTCAGAAATTCATTTCAACACATGCTATCAAGTGGTGGTGTGACCTTACTCCAATTTAAGCTACATAAATGTAATCAAGCTGATGAAGAAAGTCAAGATTTAGCCATAAGTGGGGGAGAGAATCTTTACTCTTTAATAATTACACATATGTATTTAATCCAGTTGGATTTTCATGGGGTACAGAGGGCTTAGACCAATAGGTAGGCACCATAACATTGATAAAAAGAAATATTTAGCAGCAAAGTTACAACTTACAATTAAAGGTCCAATGTCCACTTCTTTCTTTGTCATTATGAGTTCTTTTATCTGCTCACACTGCAGAATTTCTTTATCTACATATCTAGAATAATCAGCTATTGATTTGCCATATTTGCAAGGCATTAAAGAGGTGAAGTCTGGCCCAGAAGTATAGAGATAAAATGCTTCTTCAGGACCAATTTTTGCACCTATAAAAACAAGAATGTTCTATGTTACAATATATTCTGCTTTATATACAATAAATACTAATACTACAGCTGCCCAGCATTATAGTCCCCATGCTGCTAGATCTGAATGTGCAATCTCTGGTCTAACAGACTGGTTGACTGAGAGGTGACAGAAGGCCTCCTAAGACAACACATGAAAATGTCCCTAACGTCCCTAAAGCATGCTTAAAAACAGTACAAGCACCAGCTTCAAAAAGCTTAAGAGAAGTTGCTAAGATTTAAAGACTGCTCTTCTACTCTCAGTGAAGCAGACAGAAACCAATACTAAAATGGTAGAATGAAGCAATTATTTTCTATGTATGCCATAATGACTTTGTTGTTAAACTTCCCTCAACAACATTCTTTGGCATCACCATCAGATAGCTCCCATTGAGCATGCAGCACTTTTATTTTGCCTTTCTGTCTCTGGAGAAACATTAATTGTTTTCTCTAAAAAGACTGTTGGCTTGGAGTACAAGATATTGAAAACAAAGCATACCATAATATAAACAGTTCAAAAAGAGCAGAATTGCAGCTAAAACATCATGGAAATGTTATTAATACCTGATACATTAACACATTATTAAATTCTAATAATTCTAATAGCTGAATGATCTTAACACAGCAATGGAAACCATCAAGGAGGGGCAAAATGAGTCTCCCTATGCAGGCATGACCCTGTCTCCAATCTCAATCAACTTTTACTCTGTTACTGGGACACTGAACTTCAACTAATGCTTAGGTATGAACAGGTTCATATGAGTGGGCAGTGCTTTAGATTTCCTGGTCCTAAGCTGTTTAGAGCTTTAAAAATAGGTACTAACATTTTTGAACTAGGCCCAGAAATTACGTAGTAGCCAGCAAATCTGTGGCAACAAGTGACTCTTGTGGTTCTAAGAAACCAGCTTTGGTCCACATTCTACTTGATTCATTCTCAACAAGCTGCATTTTTCAGCTTCAGAAGACAGTCCCTCACAGTGCAACAATCCAATTTTGATGCTAGAATGTTTTTCTCTAGAAAAAAGTCACAGCTAGCAAATTGGCCTAAGATGGATAAAAGCACTCTAGCCTACAACCATAACCAGGATACCTAAAAACAAGGCCAGGTCTAAGAGTACTCTAAAGCCAGGGACATAAAAAGACACCCCCCCCCCGGATACTGTAGGCCCCTGGCCAAGCTGCAGCAATGCAGTCCTCCAGCATTGTCTTTGTCCTCTAGGAAAGGCTAGATCCAATGTAAAAACACGTACCCCCTTCCCCCTGTTACATTCTGCCAGGTTGTTAAAAAAAAAATACTGTGGTTGATAGGATACAAATAATTCCGATGAAGGGCATGAGGCTCAGCAGGAGTTAACTCAGAGTTCAGGGGTACCCCTGACTTTCCAAACACAAATCGGCACTGTAAACGAGCAGAATTTTTTTTTAAATACTTTAATTACTTTTTGTAGCCATAAATGTTTATTGTGTCTAGTTCTCATATGCTGCATTTATGTTTTTCTTAAAAGTTAAAATTCATTGTTCTGCTGCTATTGAAACATCTCTATTCCATGCTTTCCACAGATCTTTTACTTAATCAAATACAGTTGTTAGCAATGTTATAAGAATCAGATGTACAACAGCTTCCTGCTTGCTTTTGAAATGCTGAACTTTCCTAAGGAAAGGTAAGATACAATTATTACAAATAAACCAAACCAAGCATCCCTCTTGCACATATGATAGGAATTCAGCACAAGATGATCAGCTGTACATAAAGTGCAAGGAAACACAACATACCATTGAAGAGAAGGAAATTTCCCAGGTCCCATTTCCCAGCCAATTGCAAAAATTCATCTGGGGATGCTGCATAATGGCCAGTCATACAGAATGTTTTATTACTGTCAGATGATAAGCTTGTTTTCCTTGGAAGTGTATAATCTAAACTAATTTCAGGTTTTCTAAAACAAAAAAATAAAGCTCAAAGGTACATCCTGAACAACTTTTAAAAGTGAATAAGGGTTTTTACAAAAGACACTTTCAACTTTTTATTATTTATCAGAACAAAAAGATACACAGACATATGTAAAAATATAATTAAAATGTTTTACAGTTAGCTGCATATTTTAGTACCATAGCAAATTAACTAAATTGCCTCAATAAATTATGTTCTTCCTCTATTTCCAATGAGGCACCAGCATGAAGCATCTGATGGCCAAACAGAAGTAATACAACATATTGGCACGCGTATAATGTTCACCCAATACACCTCCTTCAGCCATCACCCTTAGATCTCCTTAGATACACACCAGGCTGCAGACCGAGTAGAAATCCCACTCCCCTATATCCAGTCTTTACAGTAACTGTCTGTGCTGCTACTCCAACCTAATCTAGCCAATAAATTTAACAGAATGCTTTTCTTATTCTACATTTATATCATTTACTGCTTGGGAAAATTACCTCTGACCAGAAATCCATAGTGACAGTGTTCCATGGATATTTTTCTTGCTTTCCGGCTGTTGCAAGTACGTTAATGCCAAATGTTGCCATTTGCCTATGAGAAACGTATTCTCTGGTGTTTCAACTTGTGCTAGTAAACCAGCTTTCATTTCATCATTTGGATCCATACACATACTGTGAGAACAGTAAAGAGAAAATCATTGAGAAGTGACCAGGATAATATGCTTTCAAATTTTATACAAAAGTCTGCTTTTGCATTATTCTTGTATCACCTACACTTCAGGCCTAACTCCTATAGAAACTTTGGGGCCTTAAGAACTTTATATTCTAGAAGTAGATTAATTAACCAAAAGAAAAAAAAAGGGCCTATCCTTTCCCTTCTCTTTCTCCTATAAAAGTGTTCTGCCATTTTGTGAATTTGTTTTTCTTATAAAAATTATTTTTTTCACACTTGCTCCCCCTGTTCTCTCAATATACATATTCCTTGACTGTCATTAAAAACAGTGTTCCTGTTCAACACAATCTCTTCATCAACTATGACAGCATACTAGAACTAAGCTTCCCAATTTGCTTTTCACATAGGCTTGCCAAGACAAGACTTCTGTATCTTTAAGAGTTGAGGGGTCCTGGAGCAGGAAGACGTAATCTAAATTCTGCCAGACAGAACTGTGTAATATCAGATCCATCACCCACCTCACCTGTCTTTTTGCTGTTAGATCCCTGCTCAACACAACCATTTATTGGCTGGTGAACAACAGGCGAGTGGCAAAGAAGTGTGAGCTATGCTTCTGTAGCTGGATTTCCAATACTGATATCATGTCTTCCTGCTAATAACTATTAAAGATACATGAACTAGAGACTGAAAGAATATTTGCCATTATTCATTTCCTGTCTGAAAAAAATGGGACACCCAGTCAGGAAGAAGTGGTGAAAATCCTGCACAGTTTTCACCTAGTATTCATACATTCCAAAGTGTTTCTAGAAACTATTATGCACAGAAATATACATGCAAGCCACAGTGTTTTTTGTGCAAGATTGCTGGCGATTTTTGCATAGAAAACAGCAATGTTGTTGTTATGTGTGCTCAAACTGCTTCTGACTTACGGTGACCCTAAGGTGAACCTATCAATGGGCTTTCTAGTTTTCTGAAAGTTTCTGACACATCCAAGGTCACCTATTGGGTTTCTATGGCCAAGCAGGGAACTGAACCCTGGTCTCCAAGGTCACAGTCCAATGCTCCAACCAATACACTAGGTTGGTTTTCTAAAACAGCAATATTCTATTGCAGAACAAAAATCTTACACACAAAAATCATGCAAAACAAAAATCTTGTGCAAAACACAGCATCTTCAACAACAACAAAAAGGTTCTGTTGTGCAAGGCTGCTGTTTTTTATGCAAGATTTTTGTTGTGCAAGCTCGCTATTCACATCAAACCAGCAATCCAGCATCAACAATGTATGTGGCTGCTTGGAAACAGTCTGTTATTTTTTGTTTTTTTGTTTTTGCACAAATCCCCACAGCTCTCATGCCAAAAATTCCTATGAATACAGGAATAACATTCCCACAATCCTATAACATTCCTATGGACGTTAAGCACTCTTTACAGCCTATTTCCCTTCTGTTACCAAGTTTTTCTTTCTTAACATAGCTTGTGAACACTCAGCTTGGTTACAAAAAAGAATTGATGACAGCCACACCTCCTTCTTTTTCATTCTTGTTTGAATGATCGCAGTCAGGTATCATGGATTAGACATGATAAATGTCAAGACACTACACAGCTAGTAATGACACTTTGATACAAGCTTTTCATCACCAAAAATAAATCAGTCCTCCTTAGGCAGCAATCCTATAATCTCTCACCTGGGAATAAGGTTCATTTAGATCAATGGGACTAAATTCTGTGTAAGCAAGAACAGGATTGCACCACTAGAGTGGTATATCAATCCTTCTTTGACTAAAGGCAATGCTTCCTACACATGTTGGTCACCTGAAAATAATCAGGATAATTTCAGCAGCTTCAGATTTTTGCAGACATTTTGAACCAGTTGTCAAAATGACAGCACAATTTTGACACCAATGAAGATTTCATAAAACAAGGTTCCATTTCAGCTACAAGATATTGCATTATAGGATCTGAATTGGGATTAGCACAAGTAGTGTATTTTACATGAAAATGAAGGCTGGCTTTTACAGAAGTCCTAGAGAAGTAGATCTTTCATGCTGCACAAATTTCTTACTCAAAAAAGCTTCTGAGAAACATAAATGCTAGCATTCTGCTACTAATTATAACTGATTTGATGAAAGTGATCATTTCATGTTTCACATTCTCTAAGACTGCAACAACCACCAGTCTGACTAAATTTATCACATACGTAAATACAAATTACTGCTAATGTGCTTCCTAGCTGACATACAGTAAAATTCAATAGCACAAAAGAAGGAATATATAATCTTATCAAAGTCATTATTCCGTTTGAAAACAGGCTTTAGTACCGAAATATGAAAGCTCCAGTGTTCACATTCGCCCACACTTGAATCATCAATGCTTTGGATCCCAATGAGAATATATGAAGGCAGCCATCTTCTAGAAGTTTGTCTCCCAAACTGAGGTAGTCAACTCCAGGTTTACTTTCTTCTAGAACACAGAGCATCTGTTAAATCATGGGCACAGCTAAAAACAGAACAACAAGCATGCCTGTCTAGAATTCTAGGAAGCATAAAAATGTAGCTCACACTTCATAAAACAGATGAAACTGAAAGCCTGGATTAGTCTGAAACACTGTTTATAGATCAGATATCTATAGTTTGAGCCAACATGGTATAGCAGTTGTAAAACTGGACTAGGACTCTGGGAGACCAGGGCCTTTTCTGCACGAGGTTGTTATAGCGCTATGATTCCACTTTCAGCATCCTATGGAATCCTGGGGTTTGCAGTTTCGGGAGGGGCCACATGGCCCCTCCCGAAACTGCAAATCCCAGGATTCCATAGGATGTTGAAAACGGAATCATAGCGCTATAACAGCCTCGTGCGGAAATGGCCTAGGATTCACGTCACCACTCAGCCATGGTGGAAACTCACTGAGTGACTCAAGGTAACTCTCAACCAGAGCAACTCTCAATCTACGTGGAAGGCAATGACAAATGTCCTCTGAATTAAATAAACAGGACACAAAATATTGAACATACAGTTGGAACAAGGAGAGAAAATGTGGTTGAAGGGAATTAAACTTACATCATGTTATGATTTCAAAGAAAACTTTTATAAGCTGGTATTTGACACACAAAAATTGGCTAAAACGCATAAAAACGCTTCTAATATGTGTTGGAAATGTGAACAACAGGTCAGGTCTTTTCATTTTATGTTGTGGACTTGTGAAAAGGCCAAAAAATTCTGGAATCAAAAATACTGTATGGTGCATAGAATTCTGAAAGTAGATGTTCAACTGAAACCTGAACTATATTCGTTGGGACAGGTAGATGATCAACTGGAGAAGTATTTGAATGGTTTTTATAACAAGTTATCCAACATAGTCATATGTAATCTGTATTAGGAAAGCTGAAAGTCAAATGCATATTTTTTTTTATTATCCTCTTCATTCTTTTTCAGTATTTCCCTTTTTTGTTGTTAGTTGTTTCTTTTTCTTTGATGATATGTAGCTTGAAAATGTTTAATAAAATTTACTTATAAAAAATTAACCTTGGCAATAAAACCCTAAGATAGGGTTGCCAGAAGGTGGAATCTGCTTTAAATCACATAATAACAGCTACAGCCCACAGACTGTATTTGCATTTACCCCTGCAGTTACATTTGCACTTAACCATCATCTCCAGGTATATTCTGCAAAATGGCAAGAAATCATATATTCCATTATTCTCTCCCTTCCGTAGCACTAAATGTGATGTACCTTAGGAAGTAGAACTGCAGGCTCCTGGGAAGCTTCATTTGGACCAAAGATATGCATGTTAACTGGCCTTTCAGCCTCTGCAAGGCTTGAAGTATAAGCAAACTCCTTTATTCTTTTGTCCTCTATTTATTCTCGTGGCAGTAATTATTATCAATGACTCTGGCCTCAGCTGTATTGATTTGGGACTACATTTTCTTCAGATTATTCTGTGTATAATTTTCACTTGCATTTCCTCTTTGTCTTCCTGGGAATACTGCACTTAATCTCAGCCCTCTCTCTCTTTCTCTCAAATAAACATTGCTATGCTGATGTTATTCCTGTTCTCCTGAAAGGGTTAAGTTGAAGAAGCTAATGCTAAGGTAGAAAAATATAGAAAAATAAGGTGAGCAGATGCGCCCTTTATCTTATCAAGAGGCTTAGGTATGTGCTTAGCAGTGCCGGGAACCTAGGGAGTTTTGATGTTGGAGAAATACTCCCTTGGTACCAAAATACATCATTTTTGAAAGATGTAACCCAGGTCTGCCTGACCTGTAAACACTTCATATATGGTCATATGTAATCATTTCCTGTAACCTGTTTACAAGAGGGTATAAAAAGAGAGCTAATACCTGGATCGGGGCTCTCAGGCTTTGGAAATCATTCCACTGAGATCCCTGCAGTAAAATAAACTTTTATTTTTGCTTTCTAATCTGGTGGTCTCAATTCTTGGCGAGCTACTTCAATTTGGGGGCTCGTCCGGGATATTGAGGGGCGTTTTGCCCACTTAGGCGGACGCCAGGGCGTCGGGGCCGTCGCCTCTTTCCGACGCGACCCAGGGCGCCCCTGACTTACTTTTGTCAGAAGGATTGACTCGGAGTGAGGCGGCGGCTCTGGCGGTGGTGTTCCAGCCCAGGGACCCGAAGACGGAGCAGAAAGCAGAACCCTCCCACAACTGTTGGTGAGTGCCCTCCCTGCAACTTCAGGGAGAAGAGGGGCCTGATCAACCCCTTAAGTCTTGCCTTAGTACCCCACTGTTGTGGGTGAAACCGCGAGGCTTTTTGGAGGTGGAAAAGAGGTGGGAGGTAGTTTGTTGGCGTGAATGTGGTGTGAAAGGAGGGGGCGCAAGGTGTCGCAGTTCCCACTGCATACCGTTGAGAGTCCGGGTGCGTGGGTCGGCACAGAGAGAGTGGTGTCTGTCCCCCTTCGTGTTGGCGCGTGAGACCCCCTACTCACGCGCCAAATCCCTTTCTCCTAGTGTGTCTTGTCCACGTTGGGAGGAAATGGGTGGGGGGCAAAGCCGGCAAACCCCTTTAGGTTGTATGTTAAAGAATTTCAAGAAAGGATTCAGTGGGGACTATGGGGACCCCCCGATGACGCCAGGGCGTTTACGGAATTTATGTGAAGTGGAGTGGCCTTCTTTCAAGGTGGGGTGGCCTCCGGAAGGGAGCTTAGAACCCGCTCGAATCAAGGCAGTGTATTCAGTAGTGGTGGGTGAGCCTGGCCATCCTGATCAGTATCCATACATAGATTCATGGGACACAGTGGTTACAGAGAACCCCTCTTGGTTGCAGAAGTGTCAGGAACAAATTTGTAAGGCTATGGTGCTGAGGCAGGACAGGGCCAGACGAAAGCTTGGAAAAGCCCAGATTTTGCCTGATTCAGCTCCAGAAGAGCCCACTGCCCCCCCTCCACCGTATGTGGTGATGCAGCCAGCCCCGCCACCACTGGCTTTGGAAGTACCACCGCCTGCTCCACTGCCACCAGTACCTCAGGCAGCCTCACAACAAGAGGGAGTGGCTGGGGGACTGCGGATTTGGCCCCAGTTACCCATGAAGAGGAAATGACAGAGGAGTTACCAGGTTCCAGTTTGGCTGTCCAGAATAAGATGACACTCAGACCCAAACCCGAACAGACTGGACCAAAAGAAAAATCCAAGAGTAAGCAGGTCAAGAGTAAACAGACAAAACCCCAGAAGGAAGTAGAAGAAGTAGATGATTCGGATGGGGAAAGTGGAGATGTGATTGCACCATTGCGACAAATCAGTCAATTGGTGCCAGATCCCACCCAAGAGGGTGGTTATCGGCGAGTCCCGAGTTACCAATATACTCCCTTCACCACGTCTGACCTCCTTAATTGGAAGACCCATTATGCTACTTACACAGATAAGCCACAAGAAGTAATTGAACTTTGTTCCAGTATTATGGCCTCACATGTCCCCAATTGGCAAGATTGTCAGCAGTTGCTCCTGACTTTGTTCACTACTGAAGAGCGGAGGAGAATAATTCAGCATGCAGAACGGATAGCTAGAGACAGGGCACCTCCTGGAGAGGCGAACCCTGAGCAGTGGATGAGAGGTAGGGTCCCCTTGGAGGACCCAGGATGGGACCCGAACCTCCCAGCACAGTTGACTATGCTCACTGATTATCAAGCTCTACTAGTGGAAGCTATGAGAGAAGGAATGAAGAGGCCTGTTAATATGTCCAAAGTATCAGAGATACTTCAGGGACCCACTGAACCCCCAGGAACATATTTGGAAAGATTGCTTGATGCTTATAGGCAGTATACTCCTGTGAACCCAGAAGACCCAGGCAACCAACAGATGGTGAATTTGGCCTTCGTGACCCAAAGTTATCCAGATATAAGGAAGAAACTCCAGAAACAAGAGGGATTTGCAGGTATGAATTTGAGCCAATTGTTGGAAATTGCCCAGAGAGTATATGTGAATAGAGACCAAGAGGAGAAACGGGAGAAGGACAGGCGGATGCATAAGAAAGCGGAATTATTGGCTGCAGCTTTGGCGACAAAGGAAGGGGGGCGGAAAATTGGAAAAGGAAGTGGACCTCCATTGAGACGCAATGAGTGTGCCCTCTGCCGACAGGTTGGGCATTGGAAGAATGAATGTCCCAGACAGAGAGGGATGGCGAACAGGGGAAGAGGAATGGATCGAGGAAGAGGAAGGGGAGCAAATCGAGGAAGAGGAAGAGGAAGAGTAGTGGATGGAAGATATGAGCAGGGGATGGACGAAGGGTTCGAGGACTTCATTGGACTAGCTGAAATGGAACATTACGATTAGGATAGACCGGGCCCCCTTGCTCTCGGCCCCGGGGAGCCTATGGTCACAGTACAAATAGGGGACCGAGCCATCCCCATGATGGTAGATACGGAGCCACCCGTTCAGTATTAAATTCTGCAATAGCCCCAAAAACTGAGAAAGCCATAAGAATTGTGGGGGCCACGGGGAAATTGGAAAAACACCCTCTCTTAGAAAAAAGGATTGTGGATCTAGGAAGACATCAAGTCACTCACCAGTTTTTGTATTTGCCAAGTTGCCCTGTGCCCTTATTGGGTCGAGATTTGTTGGCTAAATTGAGAGCTCAAATTTCTATTGAAGAAGATGGACGATGGAAATAAATTTTAGAGGACCAAAGAATATCTCAGTGACTTATCCAATGGAGGAGGAGTGGCGAAGGTACCAGATCATGGTTTGTCAAGAGCAACCCACTATATTTGGACCCCCAGGCGTGTGGGCTGAAGACAACCCACCTGGGTTAGCCCGGTTCGTGGCCCCCATAGTGGTAGAATTAAAGCCAAATGCTATGCCCACTCGTGTAAGGCAATATGATCTACCCAGAGAAGCCCTGGGAAGGGATCCAGAAGCATTTAGAACGGTTGAAGAAGTACAATAGAATCGGGAATGCCGCTCTCCCTGGAATACTCCATTACTCCCAGTATTGAAACCTGGGACGAAGGAATATCGTCCAGTACAAGATTTAAGGATGGTAAACAAAGCTACAGTAACCCTACATCCAGTGGTACCAAACCCATATGTCCTGATGGGACTAGTTCCATCTGCAGCTACTCACTTCACTGTTTTGGACTCAAGGATCCCTTTCCCTTCTTATCCGAGTGGCCCCCCAAAGCCAGGACATATTTGCCTTCCAGGTGGAAGACAGCATTACAGGCCAGAAGACCCAGTTCACGTGGTGCCGCTTGCCTCAGGGGTGGAGATTTCCGCCAACGATTTTTGGGACATCATTGAGTCAGGACTTGAGAAAATTCCAATCTGAACCCGAGAGACGAGTTTTGCTGCAATATGTGGATGATCTACGGGTGCGCCACCAGTGAGGAGGAGTGTAAGGAAGCCACAATGGAGTTGCTCCAGCTTCTGTGGGAAGCAGGCTACAAAGTATCTAAGAAGAAGGCCCAGTTGTGCCAGACAGAGGTGCGTTTCTGGGATTCCAAGTACTAAAGGGGAAACGAGCGCTAGGCCGAGAAAGGAAGGAGGCTGTGTGTGCTCTGCCTGACCCCCGGAACGGAAGATGGTGCGAAATTTTTGGGTGCAGCGGGGTTTTGCAGAATCTGGATTCCTAATTTAAAAAAGAAAAAGGGACAAACCATTATATGACTACCAAAGGTCCGGAGAAGTCTGAATTTGTGGGGGGGAAAGAACAAAGAACGCCTGGGAACAGATAAAGAAGGCGCTGATGGAAGCTCCGGCGCTAGGTCTCCCAAAAGATGTAACAAAGAAGTTCACCTTATTTGTTGATGAGAAGAATGGAATAGCCGTGGGAGTACTGACACAGATGTTGGACTGGCATCGCCCAGTGGCATATCTCTCTAAGCAATTAGATCCAGTCGCTAGAGGATGGTCTGGGTGTCTCAGGGCTATAGCAGCAACAGCCTTGTTGGTAAAAGAAGCAGATAAGTTAACCTTGGGCCCCAGAATTTGATGGTAAAGGTTCCACATTCTGTACTGGCCCTCATGGAGTACAAAGGTAGCTATTGGTTCACGAATAGCCGAATGTCCAAGTATCAGGGAATGTTGTATGAAAACCCTAGAGTGAAGTTGGAGTTGTGCACCACCCTGAACCCTGCAACACTGCTCCCAGCAGAATCTGGAAATATACACCACGACTGCCTTCAAACCATGGATGAAATATACTCAAGTAGACAGACTTGCGGGATACCCCATGGCCCCATCCTGATGTCACTTACTATACAGATGGAAGTAGCTTTGTGCGAGAGGGGAAGCGAAAGGCCGGCTATGCAGTGGTCACGGCAGATAAAAAATAGAAGCCAAAGCACTACCTGTTGGTACCTCGGCCCCGAAGGCGGAACTTATCGCTTTGATCAGGGCTTTAGAGCTGGCCGAGGACTTACTGTAAACATATACACAGATTCAAAGTATGCCTTCACTACCCTGCACGCACATGGAGCATTGTACAAAGAAAAAAGGGTTGATCAATTCTTCAGGACAAGAGATCAAATATGGAAAAGAAATAGAGCACCTATTAGAAGCGGTGTGGGCCCCTAGTAAAGTTGCTGTGATGCACTGTAAAGGACATAGGAGGGCAAGATCCAGTGGTCCGGGGAAACCGGAAGGCAGATGCTGCTGCAAAGGAGGCTGCTGAGAGTGAACTAGTGAGTGGGAAGGAGAACCTGCCCAGAGAATTGGTAGTACCACTTTTCCAAGTCTCCTTGAGTAACCAGACCCCTAAAAAACACCCAGCAGGAGAATGAGAGGGCTGAAAGGGGCCTGAAAGCTATAAGTGACAAAGATGGTTTGGCCCCCCCCCGATGGAAGACGGTCATCCCCAATTATGGGATGGCCAAATCGTTCAGAAGGCACATGAAGCCACGCATCTGGAAAAGACAGCGTTGGCCCAGTTGTTAGCAAAGGATGTGTTTATAGATGGAATGAGACAGGCACCATGCTGGCGTCATCCACCGGTGTCAACTCTGCGCTCGGAACAACCCGCGTCAAGGACCCAGATTGGAAGAGGGAACCCAACATCAAGGATCTACTCCTTCGGTATCCTAGTGGTGGACTTCACCGAGATGCCACGGATGGGACAATACCGATATATGTTGGTAATGGTGTGCACTCACACTTGGTGGGGTTGAAGCATATCCTACTAGAACCGAGAAGGCGAGGAAGTAGTACGAAGCTCTACTCCGAGACATCGTACCTAGATACGGGTTACCCCTTCACATCGGATCTGATAATGGCCCGGCCTTCGTGCACGGAGTAGTTAAGAGTTTGGCAGAAGTCTTAGGAATTACTTGGAAATTACATTGTGCGGATAGGCCCCAAAGTTCTGGGAAGGTGGAAAGGATGAACAGAACATTGAAGACTCAGCTTGCAAAATTGTGTCAAGAAACTAAGCTCAAATGGTTGGATGTACTCCCAATAGCTCTTTTGAGAAGAAGATGCACCCCTCATCGGACGACTGGGCTGAGTCCATTTGAGCTGCTGTATGGAAGACCCCCGGCCTATCCTGAAGGGATTGAGAGGGGACATTCGAGAGTGGGGAACTTAACCCTCCAAGAAGAAGTGCAGGCATTAGGGAAAGCTCTAGAGAAGGTAAACGCCCATGCTTTAGAGGTTAGACGAGTTCCTTTCCTCACAAAGGCCCATTCCTTCCAGCCTGGGGATGAGGTGTGGGTTAAAGATTGGAAAGGGGAGCCTCTATCACCAGGCTGGAGGGGGCCGTATCACGTGCTTGTCAGTCACCCCCCACTGCAGTAAAAGTAGCAGGGCTGAAACCTTGGATACACTACACCAGGAGAAACCTGCCGCTACTGATTGGGCTGTAATTTCATCACAAGAAAACCCTTTGAAACTGAAATTGTCCAGTAAGAAAAGGGGGAGAGAAGATTGGACTAGACTCTGCCGTGGTCATACCAGGGAATTGACCACTCTACGCACAGTCAGATCCGCAACAGGTGAATGAAGACTCTAGGCTAGACCCTACTGCTGCCACCCGCTGGACGCTGGTAGCTCTACGTACGGTCTAGACCTAGCAACTGCAGAGGAGGAAGATTGGGACTGAGCCCTGCTGTAGTCACTCCGGAGGTTTAAAGAAATAATCCAGCGTGCTGTATCTAAACTGCAAATAGGTTCACACCCTACTTTGCTTAATTGAAGTTCAGACATTGGATACATCCCCATTGCTCAATTGTAGCTCTTTGATTCCATCTTTGCTATTGATATACCCTACAGACTCCTGACATTTGTAGTTTCGTGAAGCAATTAGAATTCCCAAACAGGAAGCTCAAGTATAGTTGAAGGGGCGAGAGAAATCTAAATAGCATGCCCAGCTACAAATCTCAGGGTCCCATTGGATGGCACCATAACATTAAAGTGATCCCATACTGCTATAATTGTGCAGTGGGGATACATTCTAAAATTCAAAAATAGATT
>CAOKZL010003638.1:0-115969 GCA_948472985.1 Iguana delicatissima | reverse complement strand
GATGAAGACTACAGAGGAGGAAAGCCTTAAAGCTTTTGTGTCTCCAGTTATAGGATTCAAATGCATGGTAGCCCCACACTTGCTCTAGAGTAAAGCTGAAGACAATGCATAGCTGCTATCTTGGTATTTAAATTAGGAGTGGGAATCACCCAGTCTTCCTGGTGCTGTTGACTCAGCATTGCCTATGCTAGCAAAGGCTGCTGAGATTTCCAGTCTCACATCTGCACAACCACATAGTTCCCACCTTCAGTAAGCAGTCAGTAATGCTCACTGAACAAAAGCTGAAATACGCACCAAGAGGCAGGTTACCTTTCGATCACAAAGTTGGCAGTTAGTGTGTGGAACTGGTGAAGAACTGGTAGAGAAATTAACAAAGATCTTTGGGTAATCATAAAGGAAGAAATAAATGAAGTGGAGAATGAATAGCTGAAACACTAGTAGAATGAGAACAAGGTATCTGATTAATACAAAAAAATGATCACTGTTAATAGAAGAAATTTGTGTCCCTGGAAGAAGATTTAGAAACCTGTACTGTGGGTTGGGCTTTGCCGAAGGGGGAACTTGGAAGGAGGTTGTTTTTAATAACGGACACCTCCAGACATGGGAGAGATATAGGTGAGGGGCCAAAATAGGAATTGTTGTCATTGATGGTGATGGTAGTTCCTGGTCCACCAGATCTTGTAAGTTAGCATTTTGATTCCAGTTCTGTCCAAGAATCTAGCAAACAGTGTGACATCATCAGATAATGTGGCAGGTTCCAAGAAGTCTCATGTTTTGTAATAGTTGTATTGTGATCCTCTCTCTATGGTGATGCCATTCAGATGTTTGTCAGTTCATTTGGAATTGTTCCCAAAACATCTGTTCCCTCTGGAATGGCCATTGTTTTCTTTTCCTATTGGTGCTGGATCTCAGTTGGTAGGTCATTAATATTTCATAATCTTTTGCCTCACCTTGACTTTGATTCTCCTGTCCCTCGAGATTTACACATCTATAACTCAAGCTCTATTTTTTTCTTCAACCACAATTATGTCTGGTATTTTGTTAGTTTGAATCTTAAAGTCCCATAGGATGAGGATGAAGATGAGCCTGCCTTTTTCCCAGCTTTGGCATTGCAAACTAACTGTAATATAGCTTTTACTGTTTTGTTGAAACACTGTTTATTTATATTTGTGCAACAATTACATTTTTCTATAAGACCATTGTTGTACGTATTGATTATTTATTATTAAAGATGATGGTGAGAATAATAACAATAATAATATTAATATAATATGTATTTATATTATTTTGTTATTCAGGGCTAATTATATTTCTAGGAATCAGAAGTGCCCTACACTATCTTGGCCCATTAATAAAAATAACAGTTTAGTTGGTTAGAGCTAGAGATGGGACAAATCCAGAATTTTCCAAATCTGAATCCGAATCCCTGGAAGGTTCTGCGAATCCACGAATCTCACGAATCTTGAATCTTTCAAATCCTTTTTTACAAAAAGGTTTTAAAACCAAGGAAAACAAAGCACTTCTACTGAAAAGTGTTTTGAAGAAGAATTTGACATCTTTGTTTAATGAAAAACAAATTAAATAATAGTTTTCACTTTCAGGAAAACATACCCATATACTTCTTATTAAGAATTACGTGTAATTTGGAAGTAGCTCCAGATGTTGGAGGACACTCAAGATGATGCCATCTCTTGGGTTAACTATTACAAAAAAAGGGGGGGGGGCAAGGATAATCTTGGGAAAGACACACTCTCTCAGCCTTAACAAAAGCTTAGGCAAAGGCAAACCTCCCTCTGAAGAAATCTGGCCAGGACAATTGTCATCATTTTGCCTCAGGATCTCGCCAAATTGAAAATGACATGAAGGCCCTTTCTACACAAGCAGGAAAGTGTGGATTATTAATTCCACATTTTCCTGCCTGTGTAAACAGGGCCACATACCACAGTACAGAGATAATCCAGGTCAAAACTGGATTTTCTTGCATAGCTCCTTCTGGTATCCTGGGGTTTGTAATTTGATGATGCACTAGCTCACTTTGACAGAGAAGGCTCTGACACCTTGTCCAACTACATGTTACCACCATGAACTGGCCTGGCCTTTGGTAACCTTTAGATGTCATTTTGATATCACAATTCGGCCCTGCTCTGCCACCAACCAAGTGTTTGTGAGGCCACCGAACAAGCGCGAAGCTAGGCATGGCTACATTTGTTTACACCAAGGCAAGCCAGATACTGCCAGATCTGCTTTAGGGAACCTCCCGAAACAAACACCTTCATTACTAAAACAAAGAGACCTCTGCCCCGAGAGGGCACCCTGGCGAGCTAAGTGCTTAACTGCCGAGCTAGCTGCATCTACATACTGGCCATACTATTGTCAATTCGGTCTATAACTCAATCATGTAAATTCTGACCTTTCAGAGACATTGTCTCCAGCCCAAAACTCATTGTTTTCACCCAAGACCAGACTAGCCCACAGTCATTCCTTCCCCTATAAAAATCCCCCTTTCTGAGAGCTCTTCGGATCTCTCGCTGGAATGTTCAGACTTGCGTTCGGACTGCTCTCCTGCCTTGCTGCCTCTTCGTTCTGCGAGCTCCCCTTGGTCGCCGCGCCGAGCCTTCCTGCCCTCCATTGGATCCTTCAGGACTGTGAGATTGGTGACGTATCACCCGTTCCCCAAAACTCTATTTCCTATTTCTAGTTAGCAAGTGTGTTTGTGTTTTTCTTAATAATTGC
Organism: Iguana delicatissima; assembly: GCA_948472985.1. Classification (NCBI taxonomy): domain Eukaryota; kingdom Metazoa; phylum Chordata; class Lepidosauria; order Squamata; family Iguanidae; genus Iguana; species Iguana delicatissima. The sequence continues at coordinate 113,236 of CAOKZL010003638.1, read as the reverse complement.
TTAATAAATCTTATTGCTAGTTTGAACTAGTTTGTCTGCTCACTGACCTGACGCTGTATACATAGGGTAAAAGATCCCTGCTAAGTTACTCTGCCTCTCATTAGCCAAGAGAGTGATCCAGCTAATTTCCCCAACTTTGCTTGGTTTGTTTTGGTTGTTTGGGTGCCCCTTCTGGGTCCCCCAAGTCACAGGGTAACAACAAATCCCAGAATTGTGTCTGAAAGAAGTTTGCAAAGGGAGCCATGCAAAGGAATCTTCTTCAGCTGTCCTTGAAATCTCAAGAACACTGTACTTTCCAGTCAAGTCTCAAGTCCTGCAACAAAGAATACACTTTAAAAAAACAAAAAACAAAAACACCAGCCTCTAGCCCAGTCTCAATTCTCTACCCTGATGTCCAGTCTCAAGTCCTAAAACAAGGAAGGCACTTAACAAAAACTAACACTAGCCTCTAGTCCAGTCTCAATCCCTACCCTCCAGTCTCAAGTCACCAGCTCAGGCCTCTTGGTATGCAGGAAAGCGACTCTTGGTGGCCCTGCATGCCTGATCCGGGGCACTCGCACCAGCTCAGGCCTCCTGACATGCAGGAAAGCGGCTCTCACTGCCCCTGCATGCCCGCACGGGCCTGATCCACTTGTGCCACCTCAGGCGTCCTGGCATGCAGGAAAGTGGCTCTCACTGGCCTTGCACGCCCGCGCAGGTCTGATCTGGGCACTCAGGTCCTGGGGCATGCAGGGATTCGAAAGATTTGATTCACCTGTTTTGGCCCAGGGATTCAGAATCTCGAATCCTTCCCGATGATTCAAGGATTCACAGATTCAGTTGGCCCATCCCTAGTTGGAGCCCACTCACACACACATACATCAGAAAGCTATCATTAAGTTAATAATGCTTGGTTCAAGCTTACCACTAATGTAAGATGATCCATGGAGCTTATCAGTGGCTTCCGTGACCTGCAGCCAGAAAACCAGATGACCCATTTGTCCATTGGGGAGGTTTTGTGTTGCATATTCACTTTTATACATATGCTGTAATCATGAAAAATTGTTTCTCCTTTTAGAGAAAAAGGTCATGATACATTAGCTTGATGTTTAACATGGTCATAAATTCCACTTCATACTCCAGTAGTTCCCTATTTTCTACCCCCCTAAGGAGCACACTGACTGGATTCTCAGAGCTGCACAAAATGAAAAGTACTGACAACACATGAAGCTTGAGGCATTCTCTGTTGAGATACTGCTCCTTTAATTGACAGGAGAAAAGATAACTGATGAAAGAAAGGTAAATTAGAAAAAATTGTTAGATATTGTTATCCATTGATGCAGTGTTTTGGCAAAAGCAGTTCTTTCTCCTCCTTGTTCCTTAATTAACAACCTGACAGGGTAGCTACCATGGCTGTTTTTAAAGGGAGAACCAGTGAAGTGGAGTGGTTTGAGTGCTGAACTAGGACTGTGGACATTAACATACCTACTCAGCCGTGGAAATTGCTGGGTTACCTTTCTAGGAAGGAAATGGCAAACTGAGTAAATCTTATTAAGAAAACCCTCTGATAGGGTTGTCCTAAGTTGGAGTCAACTTGAGGGAGAATGACAACAAAATTATGTTTTAAAACTGTTGTTTATTTTAGTGTAAGTATTGTTTTTTTTTTAAAAAAAAAACACCAAATGTTATTATCTATATACCAGGAAAGTATATATCCTAAATACCCTAAAGGCGCCAGACCCTATTCTGACCTTGGAAGCTAAGTAGGGTCATTTCTGGTTAGTGTTTGGATGGAAGACCACCAATGAATTCCAAGTTCTGTAGGCTATATTTCAGAAGAAGGAACTTACAAATCCACCTCTGAGTACTCCTTGACTTAAATTAGTGAAGTTGCCATATGTCGACAGGCAACTTGAGGGTTCGCACCCCCCCCACCCCACCCCCCACACACAAATGTTTTACTAGGATTCACTGAGTACACAAGCAAGGAGCAGTATTGGTATTCATCATTTTGAGATCAATGGTATGATTATTTTATTTGTAATGTCTTTGTAAAACAGCTGATATGTCCCCAACAAAAGCAAAAAATAAATAGGCCACAGACTTCCCAACTCTGTTGGACTCTAATTTCAAAAGTGCTCTGCAACTCATTACATTAGGCTTCCGCAAAATTGACCTGCCTCATATCTTGAAGCCCATGGTAGGCAGGCAAATGGGAGGGGGTGAGCAAACTCACCTGTTCTGTCTCTGGCCTTATTTAGCACACCCTCCAACATTTTACAAATGAAAAGGAAAGTCGGAATCTCAGGCTAAGGAATACAAGAGTGGGGTAAAGATGGCGAAAGTTATCAATGAGGAAGAAAACGCATACTAGCAGGAGCTGAAAAAATTTGCTTTTACCTGAGCCTACCGGGAAGGGCAAAATTCTGCTCTCTCCTCTCTCACCACTGAGGCCATTTCCACACATTTCCTCAAAGGCCCCTCTCTAAACTGCAAACCCCAGGATTCCATAGGATGTTGGAAGTGGAATAATAGCACTATAACAATCTAGTGTGGAAATGGTTTGAGTTAACGGAGTGCAAATTACTTTTGCACTTTGCACTTTTTTGTTACTGTAATATACACCCCAATCAGTGATATGTATAAATATTGTTTAATGGGTATAAATCACCTAAATTTATGGCTGGAGAGCCATGCTGGCAAGAGGACTGGCTGTACGCACATAGAGTCAGATCACAGGTGACCTCAGGCGTGGCCAGATCATAAGCCTACTGAGGATTTGTCAGGAAATTCTATTTAATTGGTTTAGGATGATCTTCTTAAATGCCAAAACTTAGAAAACAGGAGCCACCAAAACTCCCAGAAAAAAACCACAATGACCAATATACTGTAACCTTCTCCTACTGCATTTCCCCTTTCTCCATCAACTCTTTCTCACCTAGCACTAAGACCATTAGCCTATTCTGAACTCCTCTGTCTGCTCTGCCAGACAGCAATTAACACATTCCCCTTCAGGCAGAAAAAGGGTATTTAAACCCTGACTCACACCTTGACGTATTGCTAGCACTTTGGGTGTCATGCTGCATCTGAGACTCTTGTTTCTCCATGTTGCCCTCATACTCTCTTATTTGAACCATCTCTCCTTGATCCTCCACTTTAAGAATGATAATTATTACCTACTTCATTTCAAAATCTCTCCACTATCCAACCTTTCCCTCCTTTCCTTCAGTTAGCCTTCAGTGGTTCATGAGACTACCTGATTTCTTGTGTGTATGTGATTTCCCCCAAGAAACATTCTTTTCATTCTCAACTGATGTTCTATAATTAGTGCTGGTATACACAGGTGAAAAGGTCCCATGTTTACTGCACTTTCACAGGGCTCCTTTAAGCTATCCTTCCCCACCATTCTAAGGAGACACTGGCACTGCTGGAGGACTCAAGGTCCACTACCCTTGGGGATATCAGTTTTGCAACCAAAGTAAGCTCAGGACAAAGGAGGAAAGTGAGAGGAGGATAGAGAAAGTGAGGCCTTTTAAAACCAGCTGGAAATGTGGGATGAGAGAAGATTGATCAGGACTGTCCCCACCAAATAAGGTCAGGTGGAAGGTATGTATTCAGTGCTCACTTCTGATCTGTCTACTATCAACATGAAGCTCCTGACAGCTTGTCTCTGAGGAAATGTGGCCTTCAGTAGCAAATTTGGTGATTTGTGGATTTCTGGGAACTCTAGTCTTCAAAGACCTGCTTAGGAATTTTCCCAATATCTGCTTTGAAACTAGCAAAATATTATATGAGCTTCTATGAACATACCCCCGTTTTAGTCACTTCAGAAGAGTGCTTTCTCTTGATTCCAGCACCATCACAGTCTTGTTTGGTGAGAAATTATGTACAGCCTATTCAGTGGCCATTTCTAGCCCATAGAGTTCCCTTCTCTGAGAGCCTAGACTGGCCTAATCTCTTGTTATGCTATATGTGAATTTTATGCTTTTAAAATAAACCTTGTAAAATTAATGACATTTTAATATATATTGTTTAATTGTGTTTAATCTTTTTTATCATCAGGTAGTTAGCAATATCTTATTTTGGCCTTCCTGTGAGTCACTGTAGGTTCCATGCTGGGAGAAAGACTGGATATAGATAAATAATATTAGTTTTCCATTCTTTAAATACATGAAATATTCACCCTATGAAAGCTCCACCATTTCAACAGAAAGTAATCATAAAAAAGAGTTCTGTGAAACAGAGATTTTTTTTTCTGGCATTCCACTGTACATCCAAATAAAGCAACATTGATGCACTAAGTCCTTATTTATGCCACTGTACATAACAAGCGAGGGCTCCAGAATTATCAAATAATGTTAATTAAGATCTCATTGTTAGATAGATTATCCATCTAATTGAGGCTCTCAGGCTCTCTGTTCTCCCATCGGGTTCTCTTCAGGCTCCAAGCAGATGCCAGCAACAGATTTTAACAAATGTGATATTTAAAAACAGCATAGGCTAACTGCATCCACCAGCTTTTGGTAGTAGGTTGAACTTACTGGAAACCATGTATCTGTTTGTTATTCCAAGTCTGTTTTGCCTCTTTAAGTCCTTACATCCCATGGTGACATGACTGACTGATGTCTTGAAGCAGAATGTCTAGGCTGGGTAGGACCTCGCAGCGGTCAGGCCGGGAAAGGAAAGGAAAAAATGGTTTGTAGCAAATAAACACTTGGAAAACTGGATACCAGCAGGTCTAGATTCCAGATTTTTATTTTATTTTATTTTTAGAAAAGTGATTTCCCATAGCTGAGTTCCTTATTTTTAACTATTAACAGCTTTATAAAACAAACATTTTTTTTAAAGGAACTGAATAAAGAAGCATATTGCTATATTTCTGTGTGGGCTGATTCCAAAATTTTGAGGCCACTAGGTTCCTTCTTATCCCAGGCACTGTTCTGTATGCTGTAAAGGAAGTAGGTTTGAGCAGGCTTTGACAGATCTAATAAATAAATATAACAGCCAAGATCCAACTGTGTACTTATATTGACAGAAGGTGGATCCTAGAAGAGATGATTCTTCTCCTTGTCCCTCTACATACACGCATGAAATGCAGCTCCTATGTTCCTGTGACGCCTGTATTAGAAGGTTAGAAAATCCTCCACGGTAGAGTTCTCTGGTGGCGCAGAAGGGGAGAGAAAAAAAGTAGCTTATGGGTGCTGATGACTGGAATCATCAGCATCACCATCTAAATGGATCCTTGCAGAAAACATTATTTTTGTGTGGATTTTGTGTGCGTATACTCTTCAGTTATTATTCAAGGTATAAATATTCCATATGGGAAGACACAGAGAGATGCATACGATTCTATTGTGAAACAGTCAAATAGGGGGAAAAAACACAGAAAGATTGAGACTATGGGCTACACATTGGCCCAGAGATTATGACACACCAAGCATAACTATTACAGTATGGGTTATATGTGTTCTTCCCTATAAAGCCGCCTCTGACCATGAGCTTCATACTACATGTGATTATTTCTTAGAAGCACTTATACAGTGAAATCTGGTTAATTATATAATATATCACACATGTTAACCACATTGTTTTGGCAATTTGATACTGAAACATTCCAGAAGATGTCTTTGAACCTTGGCTTGATTCTCTGTGCCATACCTTTGAAATGATAGACCTCCTTTTTGACAAATGGCCACTGATACTACTTCCCAGGGGCCCATGACCTGAACAGTCACCAGTTAACAATCCTGTCTTCAGCAGTGTTGCTTGGAGTGTGTGAAGGGGGTGTGGCCACAGTGTGCGGGGGGTGGCCGCAGGGCATAAGGGTGTGGCTACGAGCCAGGATGCTCCAAAAACATTGCCGCTGGGGGTGAACAGCCCTCATCACACACACCCTTCCTACATGACTGCCTGTCTTTGAAAAGCTGGATTCAATTCAGCTCTGTCTTAAAGCTATGGAGTCCCAGGAAGGAGAGCAGAGGCCTTGATAATAGCCACCAACACTTAGCACCTGGTCACCACTTTCTTTGCTATGATAAAAAGTATTATATTTCTGTTGCAATTATATTTAGGATTTCTAAATTAGCACCTGCAAGTATAACTTAGATTGCAAGCAATTTATGTCCTCTTTCATTAGTGATAGATTTTCTCTTTGTTGTCATGCTTTGATAGCGGCACTGCCTCTTGGTTTCTGCTTTCCTGAGGAGTAGGCTGAGTAAATAAATGGAAGGAGGAATTATTAAAAATACATACATCTTTGTAGTTACTAAAGATACAATTATGGAATGCTCTGAAGCAAGATGAGAAAATGATGCTTTACTCTTAGATGACACAGCACTAATGAAAGGCAGACAATGAGTGTGTACCTCATCTAGTAAAACAACATTTTCTTATTAGAAACCTGGGAAGTCATCTCATTAGGATTCATCTCCATTTAAATGAGCAACCTTTGCACAGAGAGAGAAAAGAATGAGTAACAAGTCCTCATTACATTTTCATAAGAGTTGCCGTGCAGTCTTTCAGTGCAACATTTTTTTTTCCATATAGGCTGGATACTTTTGACATAATGAAAGAATCCAAACCTAAGAGAAGAGTTTGAAGACAACCATCTTCCTGATCCCTACTGCTACACATTAATCTCCAAATTAATTTTCCCTCCACAAATTATGTCATAGGTGATACAGCAAGCAAGTCACCTTCCTGAGTTTCCTCAAAACAAACAGAAGTCAGAATGGATACTGTGTGGTCATGATAATATAATCATACCTCTCTTAACAAAGATTCTGACAAGAAATATCTTTTTACACAGTTTCTTTATGTCTCCCTAGGCCCTCTTTCTTCTTCGTCCTCTGTTTAGCCGGAAGTATTTTTGGGATGGCTGGAGAAACACAAAGTTCTGTCCGGTTGCAGCAGTGTACTTGTGGTAACCAATGCAATAAAACTTAAGCTTAAGAAAGAATCAAATTCTCCTCTAGATGATCCTACTATAGATATGTGTGCCTGCCTAAAACATCCAAGGTAAACAGCATCCATTACTAAGCATGGATTAACAAAAAAGAAAAAAAACAAAGTGAAGAATAGAAAGTACATAAGCCTGCTTCATAAGTACTTCCAGCATGTTAAAGAGCCATAAATCCAGCCATCTAAGTGGAAATCATAAGAATAGTGGAGACTGGTCAAACACTAGAAATATACCTGGATACATGTTAGAGAAAGCCTTCAAGTGCTTTCTAGAAGATTTAAAATGCTTTTGTCTGCTTCTAGTTTGCTTCTGCAAAGCTTTCCTGACATATGTATTGTTAGCTTGGATGAAAAGTTGATTTACCTGTTTTTGTTTGTTTGTGTGTTTGTTTTTCTCCTGAAGGAATCCATCCCTATTCTTTCCATGTTGTTTCTATCTCTAGTACCAAATTTTCTTTTAAAGACATAACTCCTGGGAACACATCTATTTTGTTAACTGAGGTATACCTGTACATTTCAAGTAACACAGTATTTCAAGCCAGCATGCTTATCTATGTGTATCACCAAACCACATTTTCTAGGCTAGTAAATGCTTCTGGAAGCCTTCTGGGAACAACACGGTCATCAGAAACAAGGTGTTTGGGGTCCATATGCCTTGTTTTCAAGGTTAACAGCCCTTCCAGAAGTACTATTATCCTGGGAAACAAGATGCACACATTATACACACTTCGTCTTCAAAGAAAGTGAGGGCTAGCATTCTGTTACAGCCTTACACAATTGTATGTAATTTTTATGGTCATCGAGGAGGTCAGAATTCTCTACCAACATTGCACAAAGATCAAACTCCCCAAACGCACCTATTAGCTGTTGCAGCCTCACTCCAAAGCATAAATTTATACATCAGTGTAAACTAGAGTGGCGGCAGAGAAGCATCCAATTATGCTCGTATAGCTGGATTTACAGCATTGATGTTGTCCCTTAAGACCTCTAAAGGACTTCCAAGAAATTTCAGAAGATGCCTTGTCACTATACTATACTGTATGTCCAGCTATAGGAACATAGCTCGATGCTTTTCTGATGCACCCCTGCTTTCTATCTGTTGGTAAATGGCCATATTGTGAAGACTACAGGAAGTGAAAAGTAGTTGGAGGGGCTGAGAATTGTATAGTTCTACCTGAACTTTTAAATACATTTCCCAATCCAGGATCTTGGCCAAGGCCAATTTTTGTAGCCAGAACAAACTGTGACAGTAGCTGGATACTGACCTGAATATTCAGAGGAGAATTTGGTTCCTAGACTTATACAGCCTCTACATCCCAAGCATAAGACTATATTTAAAAAAAAAAAAATCTGCATATCTGTATTAAAAATGGAATGAATTATCGGAGTCAGGCAAATAGAGAATGGCCTCTGAACACTGCAGAATACTACTAGCAATATTTTAACTGTAATGCTAAAATGTGTATTTTTCTTAGCTATGGAATAATTTTCCAGTGATGTGAGGGGCAACTTTAAATACCCACCCACTGAAAAAGTGATTTTCTTTGTGTGTCAGATGTGTGTATTTCTGAAACTGCACTGAAGGAAAAAAAATAGAAATGGCACTAGCATGCCAAAAGCCAAGACAATTACACTTCAAGCATGAGAAAATTTAAGTTCCTATAATTTGTGCAGGAAATGTTCTTGAGTATTTTCATTTTAGCAGCCTAGAAGCCAGGACAGAGGATTCCTAGCGAGATAAACTATTCCCTCCTTCATAAGGAAATATAAAGGATTTGAACTCCTCTTGCCCTTAGATTAATGTGCAAGAAAACCAGATTGTTGGTGGTTGCTGTTGTTGTTGTTTTTAAGAACTTTAGGAAAGCCTTTTTTCCATTAAGGGCATTCACACTGAAGCTGGTTTGGAAAAAAAAAAATCAGATTATTTTTGAGCCAAACATATATGTTTTGTGCATTCCTAGAAAAACAATATATCTTGTTTGCATACTGGTCCTTTCCATCTTGACCTAAATTCAAATATAAGTGCTTCAACAACAACTTTGCAAAAAAGAAGAAAGAAAAATCAGAGTGCCTGCAATTGTAATTAAAAAGCTAAAACGTGATTTCAGTGGTGCATTTTTTTGCTTTGATGAAACGTTCAGTTGGAATCAATATGCTCATTATGACTCTTTATTACTTTAGGCCCCTTAATGTGCCCTGAGTTTCACATTGTGCTGAACAAGACGTGTACTTCCCTTGCAACATCAGCTTCTTTAACATCCTTATAAACATCAGTGTCAGGTACCAACTGGAAAAAAGCTGTTTCTGTATTTCATTCCTCCTCATGCAATTATTTATATGAAATGTTTTAAAGCCACCAAACCAGAGTTGGAATGATGCAGCTTACCAGATATTGTGAGACTGAACTTCCCAGAATGTCTCATCATTAGCTATGAGGACTTGAAGTCTAGCTACATCTGGAGGGTGACAGGATTCCCACCAAGCACAAGGCTCTGAACAATGAAATTAAGTGAAAGAGTTACAGCAGAGCTTACCAAACTTTTCATGTTGGTGATACCCTTTTTAGACATGCATCATTTCGCAACACAGTAATTCAGTAAGTAGAGGGAGCCCCTCCACCCGAGCCTGTCCCACTGCCACCACCTCGCCACTCTCCAGGGACTTCCTTGGCCTGGGGTGGCAGCGGGAGAGGCAACCCCTTCACCCAGGCCTGGCCCGCCACAGCACTGGGAGAGGCAGCCCCTCCACCCATTACGTTCATGCAACATACCTACACACTGCAGCCAACACACTAATGTGTTGTGACATACAGTTTGGAAACCTCTGAATTACAGATGGAGTAAAAAGAACCCCCTCTCACTCTGGTTATCAGGTGCCTGCCACCAACACGTATATCTTGCTTTATTGTTTACTCAAAGGCCATCTGTTTGGCAAAATAAAATTGCTGACAAAATACAATGACATAACCAACTTGCAACCATAAAATATCAAACACAAATACAAATACAAATTATAAACAAAATATTTAGCCAACATCAAGACAATTTGCATCTCAGTAACAGAAATAGGGACTCAGACTTTATTACCCCCTTCCTTTTTCTGCCCACTTGCACTGTTTTGAATCATTCTGGCACTTAAATGGAGCTCATCCCATTCTCTATACATTTTCCAAAAAAAAAACAACACTTAAAACACTACATATACATAAATGAATAGATAAACAAAACAAAAAACAACATCTAAGGTAGCATAAAAACGTATTAATTAAAAAGTAACAGAATGAAAAAGAGAAAAAAAAAGGAAAGAAAAAAGAATAAAAGAAAAAGAAAAGCAAGCAGAAAAGAATCAACCTTCCCCCTTCCTTTAAACAGAGTATAGACTACCACTTGTCCCAGGTCTTTCAAAAAAAAAGAATATTTAACCTTCTCTTCTTTCCCATCTCCCAAATCATACTTTTTAAACAAGAAAGCATATAGATATTTTTGTTAACAAATCTAACACCACATTTCCATATTTCTTCTATTGCATTCTATTACAATGTACTTGCAGAGTGAAAAACATTACATAATAAATAATGTTCACACTGCTAGATAATAATGCTACTATTTTTCTAAATGCTGCTAACTGACCTAATCACTTATTATTTTCACTAGCTAATAGTATAAATCTATTGCATATTTAATAACATCCCTAAATCAAAAGGCATCTATATCATTAAAAACATAATCCAGTATCATTATCCAACATCTATTACCTATTCACTAGTTAAAACTGTGAACCTATAACATATTTCATAACATTGTTGGCTTCCAAATAGACCTGTACCATTTTATTTTCTAAAACCCATTATGGAATTCATAGACCAATCAATTTACCATCCTAAATCTGTGACAATATTAACCTAACTTGACCAAATTGTCATGTTGAACTTAATTCCCCACTTCCCATAAAAGTATCTCTTTCTTGTTTCTCACATAACATTCTAAAAACACTGTCCTGGGACAACACCTTTATTTTAGATATTCTTCTACCTCTTTCAGTTTCACAGAGTAAATCAGCCCTAACAGATGACATTATAAAATCAATCTTGGGACAATATTCTTTTTTTTAACATTCTACTCACTCCTCCATCAGTCATGCAAATAGGTTCAACTTGATTTTGTTCAGTTTTCATATAGGTATCAATTAAATTTATCTCCCACTTCTCTCTTCCTTGGAGTATAATCTCCCTTTCACCAACTCAAACCTCCTGATCATAAATCTCTCTTAAAGCAGAAAGACTCTCTGTGAGTCCTGGTTCTGCTTGTTCTTGTCTTGATATCTGGTTTTCTTCTTGTTTCGCTTCCATGTAAGATTTTATATCTTTCTCTGTTATCTTTTGCATTTCTCCCTCTGATCTCTCATTTCAGTTCATGAAAGTCTTGGTTCATGATGTCAATCATGCTCTTGAATTTTCCATGTATTTCCTCCATTGTTCAAGAACTTCTAATTGTTCCAGCAAAGTTTGCATTTTTCACTTAGTCCAGCTGTTACAGAGTTAACTATCCACTCCCCTGGAATCTAGCTAGAGGCTGCCAAGAAAACAATACCAGCTGACAACAGTCAGTACTTTCTCACATTTTGACTTCCTTATTAGTGCTGAATGCCTTCTTGCAAGTAAAATATAATTCAATCTATTCACAAAGTATATGCAGTGAAATGTTTAGGTCTTAGTTTTCTCTTTTTTAAAGCACCAGCTCCCAATTTTCTAATTCAACTGTCCTGGTCTTACAGGGCAAAGAGACTTACTCAGCTCTTGATTGCAGAAAGAAGGTATCTGCAAAAGACGTTTCTGATACCTCTTAATCAGTAGGGTTCTTCGCTTTTATGACTTCCAAAGTTAATTAAGAGTTCTTCTATTAAAATAAATAGTAAGATGCCAGCATAGGGCCAGCAGATCTTGCAGTCTAAACTGTTGTGTTTCACAGCAAGTGTGATAACTGAAGCCCCTGTGAGAGCTGCTGATGATGAGCAGCAGCTGTTGGTTCCTGTGGCTCTGGCTGGAGATGAGTCCTGCAGCTCAAGATATCCCCCTGTTGCCATGGACCAAGGAGGTGCAGATGTCCTTCTGCCTGCTCTTTTAGAGCAACAGGGATCCAATTCTGTGCCTGCTCCTTTGGAGCAACAAGGATCCGATTCTGCACCTGCTCCTTTGGAGCAACAGGGATCCGATTCTGAAGAGGCTCTGGAGCCTGGTTGAATAAGCCCCCAATCAAGGCAGAGACTCAAGAGAGCTGTGCAAAGGGAGACTTTCTTGGCTAAGTTTAAGAAGCAGTGACTGGATACACCTGTGCCTGGGGCTATATAACTGCCTGCCTGGAAGCTTCCCTTTGCTTGTGGCAAACTTTTTACAAGTCTTCCTCTTGCCTGTACCTTGCTCCCAGCACCTGGTTCCTGATACCTTGAATTGATCTCTTGAGCCTTGGCTTTTGAACTCTGACTACGGCTTTGCTTAGCGCTCTGGTAAATGAACTTCCTTGAGTCAGTGCTTGCTTGTCTCCTCCCAGCTGGACTTTGCTGGCTCTCCCACTCTCTCCTCTGGGCTGGCTCACTGCCCAGGTCTCTGACCTTGACAGCAAGGGCATAGTGTTACTCTCTTGGTCCTTCTCATTCACAGTGCATTCATTACAATATAAATGCATATAATGAAAATTCCAGACCCAAATGAGTAAGCCTCCACTTCCCCTTTATCCTGGGTGGGTATAAAACCTCTAACCAGAGATCCTTCTAGCTGGCACTCTACTGTGAAAGTGCTCCTGGCTGCTAAAAAGCTGCTGCCTGCTGGTCTTCCAGAAATCAAATTATCCCATTCCCTTTTAATTGGCTGAACTGCCACTAGAAAGCTGGTCAAACCAAAAATGATTTTACAGGTCTGTCTTGTCAGTAAGAACACAAATATATCATGTTCTCTTCACTCATCTTCCACCGTATGCCACCACTATGCCATCTATTTCTGTCTTGATCTGTTGTATAAAAAAACACTGAAACACTATACATTTCAAGGTTTCTGCAGTTCACTGCACTGGGTTTCTGCAGCTCACTGCACACACCAGCGCTTCTTCAGTGGGATCACACTGGATCTTCCTAATGCAACTGCAAAGGGAAAAGTATTCATTCTTACCAAGGTAATTACTCTGCTACAATTTGGATGCATAAACCCTTAATATCCAGCCTTGGTTAAATGGAGGATGTTCTTTGTGTTCCAACAATTCATGGAAGTCTAAATTTAGAATACATTGTTTCACAAGCTTAATGGCTTTCTTTTCACCTTGAAGTAATTAAAAACTCAGGTGAAAATTCAACATTTGCCATTAAATTATTGACTGATTTGATTCATCCGCTATCTGGAATGATCAATAATGCTAGACTTCGAAAGTTTCTGCCCAGTCTCTAGGACAAACTAGCAGACTATTTATTTGTGAGGTTAACTATGGTAACATATGGCTTCAGCACACAAGAACCAGGATGGTATGCTATTTGGTACTTGAAATATTGTTAAATAGTGGTTTGGGGTAGATTCAATCCTGTGCCGATTCATGTTGTTCCAGAGTGCTTCTCCATAAAACAGCTGCCACAGTACTTTAGCATAATAAGTGTGTGCCTGCCACCACCAACCACTCAGCTGGAGAGGCATTGTTGTTGCTCACATTATTGTGTGCCTTCAAGTCATTTCTGACTTATGGCGATCCTAAGGTAAATTTATCCCAAGATTTTCTAGGGCTCAGAGTGTGTGATGTGCACAAGGTCACCTGTGCATTTTCATCAACCAATGATGAGAGCATGATGTTAAAAACAAACCCTGGTCTATTGAAAAGAATACCCTCCAATACTTCACAGATGAAAAGTGGGCACACAAGGCCAAGCAATATCAGAACGTGATTAAAATGACAAAAGTTATTAAGGTGATAAGAAAAGAGTAGCTTTTTCCTCAATCTATCAAGAAGAGCCAGCCCCCTTTTTTTCCTACCAAGTTAAATGGCTTTTGTCTTTTGAACACAGTTTGCAACAAATGAAGCCAGTCAAGGACAAAGGGTGAAAGTGGGAAGAAGAGAAAGAAACTGGGACATTTTAAAAGTAGCTGAAAATGTTTAATGACAGAGGATTAACTGGTACTGTCCTTGTCCAGTTGGGACAGTTGGAGCATATGGACACAGATGATCCAGAGATCTCTTCTTAGAGGGCTTCAGGAATGGTGTTGGATATAGAGGTGGAAGTAGACACATAAAGGGACAGAGCACTATTTGGATGAAGCCTGTCAGCTGATTTATTCTTTATAGCCTGTTGTCAATTACTATATTTGTAATTCTATGCCTTCATGTTTGGTTTTGTTCCTCTGCACTCACTATGGTTCTGAAACAGCCATTTCTCTCCTGAATTCCCATGTTATCCAATACACTTTTTCCCCTTGCCAATATACTGATTTTTGTTTAATGCTACCTGTATTTGGGTGGAGTAATCCATCATACTGCTAGGTAAACATTAAGTAGTACACAAGTGAATACTTCTGATCCATGTTGCTCCATAAAGAAGAAAACTGTAAAACAGTCAAGAAATACAGTATGAAAATGGATTGTCCTCAAAATATGTGTAGCAATTTGGTACAAAATGAAGTTATATATAAAATTCTGTGTTTAAATCAAAATTACATTCTTCAAAGCATGCCTATGATTTGCAAATGATCAAGCTACAGGTTTTCAAAACCAACAACGTTAAAGGGGTAAAGAAGATATTGCCATCATCCATCCTTTACAGTTTCTATTCTCCTGTGAATTTAGGTAATAACGGAAGCAAATTTTCTTTGGTTTTACCTGCCTGGGATGGAATACGTATTTCAGCAAATTGGGATTTCTTTCTCATTCAGGTCATAGAGGTTTCAGAAAGAATTACCTATTTCTTATTCTTCAATCTACACCCAAAATGCAAATCTGTCAATAGCTGAATTGTGCCTTTTCCCTCCATCATCAAAATGACAAAGCTTCCATCTCACATGAATAGATCTGGCAAAGGTTGTAACCAAGAGCAACAGCAAGCAAGTTATTTCCTCAATTGCTTGTCAGATCACAAATGTATTGTTGTTGATTTTATTTATAGACAGTATAAAACATTACAGCATCTCTATAACATACATATAGACCTACAAATACTATAGATCAATGAACACAAAAGATACATAGCATCCTTAGTGTCACTAGTCTGGCCTACATGAAAATTTACAAACCATTTATCATCTCATATTGGCAGATTTTTCTTACTAAAAGTCTCTTATTAAAATGGAAATTTTGACCTTCCACCTAATATTAACCAAAAGCTTGTCTTCCCTGAAATCCATTGGAGGAAAGATATTATTTGAAAAAGAAGAGTGATGATCTTGCCAGATTGCATATGTTTATTTTAAATTCATTTCTTTCTCTTCCTGGTGATTGGGCATATAAAGGTACTTCAGAGTACTGAAACAAGCCACTTTGGAATTCAAGTTATTTCAATAAGAGGAACATTTAAATGTATGTCAGAAATCGAATGAGAAGAGAAGCAGGTCTCTACTGTGCTCAAGGAATGTTTTATTGCTGAGCAAATCCATAAGCATGTAACAATATAGGAGTGAGATGTTTTGTTGTTTCTAGAAGACTTTATCTGAAATACTTAAAATGCTAGGAAATCTAAAGCATCAGTAAACTGTGATTCTCTAAATGTTTTCAGCCTACAATGCCCATCAGAACTTGTGACTACAATACTTAGTAAAGGATTGTTTTGTTGTTGTGCACCTTCAAGTCACTTCTGACTTACAGCAACCGTATCATAAGATTTTCTGGGGCTAAGAATGTGTGACATACCCAAGGTCACTCAGTGGATTTTCATGGCTGAGCAGGGAATCAAACCCTGGTCTCCAGGGTCATAGTCCAATGCTCAAACCACTGGACTACACTGGACCAGTCCCAAGACCCAAAATCCAAAGACTTGGCTATGACTGATTAGTATTAGTACTCTTGTATTCATGTATATCACTTGATGACAACATCAAAAGACATAAAAGAAGCACAAAACTCTGCCAATATGAGATGATAAATGATTTGTAAATTTTCATGTTAGCCAAACTGGTGAAGGACACAGAACTTTCAGGTTGCTTCCCATCAACAACCATTTTCTGTAGCCATGATCCTGAGCCAGAAGTGTTGAAATACTATTAGCACACCCTGCATTCCTCCCAGGACATATGTCTAGCTGCATTCAGTGGGGCTCAATGCAGGGAAGTGCATTAGAGGATTGCCTTAACTTTAGACAGAGTAAGGAGGTAACCATTTCAGACAACTGATTTTTGGTGGCATGAAGGAGTAGGAAGTTTTTATTTAGTCTATTATTGTTATGTTTACTTCTTGGGAAAGCCATTTGTAGGATTTTTTCCCCCTCAGATGCCAAAGTAACAGTTACCCCTGGATATACAGCAGTGGTGGCTGGCTGTGTGGCAAAGATTCTGTTTTGGATGTTAGTCCAGATTTTATAAGAGCTATCCAAGGTGCTAAATGTTATCTCTCAAACACTGAATATTTTAGATCTATTTAAAATATTACTGTCCTACTCATATGGCAGCACCCCCCATCTCTGGTATTATTTAACTGACTTGGGCTAGCAAGTAGTATGGGTGAGTCAAATGTCTTGAGGTTGCTGTGTAAGTAAATACAGACACAGAAGGAAGAGGGAAGGTTGGAGGACATAAATATAAACATACCTATATGGGTAGCTATGGCGGGGTGAGGGCATTGCCTCAATATGAATTCTGGGCCCCAAATGCAAGTTTCACCCCTGACTCCCACCCCCAAAAAAGCTAGCGTTCCAGAAAGCAAGAGACTCAAAATCATTCATACCTAGTACTTTTATATGTGCTGTATTCATATTGCCTTGGTAAGTGTACCCAACTCTTTTTTCTTTCTTTTTTTTGAATACCTAAACTGCATTTCTAAAGGCTCAATGGAAGATTTACATTACAGAAATGCTAAAAAAATTGGAAAGTAAAGAAAAAAGATTCATCTGGAGGTGCAGAATTCTTGTTTTGTTGAGCAATGTCCTCATTTCCAACTTCCCACCAGCATACCAGCCAAAATAGAAATTCTCTGCATTACTCTAGTAAATTAGAACCTCATGTTTAAAAAGCATTGGAGTTCATTCAGATTTCTGACAAATTATTGTTGTTCCATCCATTGCAGAAGGGCTTGGGTTCTGTTGGTAAGTCCCTCTCTGTGCCTCAGTCAGAAGTAGAAATAGATTATGAGTGCTGTCTGCTGGGCCCCTCTTCAGAATACCAGCAGCTGGGGGCCTGCAATGTGGAGATCAGATTCACCAGGCAAGAGGAGTGCCACAAGTGCAGGAGAGGTGTGAGGGCCACATGAACTGCCCTGACAGGCTGGATTCAGCCCACAAGCCTTGTGTTTGACACATGTGCTCTTGCATTATCTCTTGGTTTATTTTTGATTGTTTTGTCATAGGGTTTTTAATGTAAAAGGCATTCAGAAGTAGTTTAACAGTTTTTTATTCTGTGCAACAGTAACAAGATTCAGCTCAAGAGCCATGACTATGGTCTTTGAAAGATCATCTATTAGTGCCATCTCTACTAGTGCCAGCTGCTCTAGTATCTTCCTCTCAACAAATTAAGATTTCTGGCCCATTTCATCTTGTCCCTCAGCAGAAGCCTATCCCCTTTGGGATACCTTGCCAGTATAATGCTACCATCAGCAGAGCCCCTTGCCTCACAGAAGCAAGTTATCCCACCTCATAGAAAGGTACAGTCATGCAGCAAGGTGGGTCCATAATTAGACCAAGCTAAGAACAAAACAAGCAAGGCTAGAGTTTAATTCATATCTACAGAAAAGTCAAAGACTACACTGGAAGACTACAGCCTAAATAGGACTGAGTAAACTTCCTGGGGCTGGGATGAATTGGACTCCCTTCTCCATGGTCCTAAGTAGCAGCATATACATGTTCAAGGAAAGCATGGACAGGTCGGGGGGGCTGATAGTTAAGGAGCTAGCAGTACATGCATCCTTACCCTTGACTAGAGCCTGGAAAACATGGTTGGCTGGGGAAACACAGAATCCCATATGTGCGTTTGTGATGGTGCATTAATGTGTGAAATCACACTTTCTTTGGAGGTGGTTGTCATAGTCATCAGCAAATGGTATGACTATTCCTCAAAAATATGGCTCTCAGGAATTGGGGTCCTTGGAAATAGGGTGCTCTGGGAAGGGCAGCATGGACAATTGCCTGTGCCATGGTTTTGAGGAATAGGTTGATCAGAACCAGCAGCCTTTTTCATCCATTCCATAACCATTTTTGTCTGGTCACTGCTACTATGTTAGCTTCCACCAGAGGTGTTACGCCAGCATAGCTACCCAGCAAGATCTCAGACAGAAGCCAAAAAAGAACTTTTCCTTTGATCATCTCTGTATTTTTTTTCCTCATCACTCTTGTTCACCACAATAGTAAACAACAATAAGCTGATCGCAGTGACTATCATTTTAAGCCCAGCCACAGACATCATAACAAGCAGGCCTGTGATATGAATCATTTGCTATTTATGATTGCCAAATATCATAAGCTGTCCTCCATTGCCATGTCCAGAAATTATTTTCCAAAGCTGACTCCAGTTGGACCTTCTTTTTGTTATCTCGATTTCACAGATTATGTACTATTTTAATTAAACAATGATGTGTCCAGGATGATTTTGGTGGTATTATTATTATTATTATTATTAAAATTATTAATTATATTATTGTTGTTATTTAGAAGAGAAGACTGTGCCTCAAGCAATTTCATTCACTTTTGCACTGACGTGTTATATGCAATGTAATTTCCAGTGTATGGCAGCATTTGAGAATGTGCATCTGTTATTCAAAATTCATGAACCTGGATGGCAAATCATTTTTAAAAGGAAGTATATATCAAGTTGGCAGAGGAGAGGAGGACCAGAAACATTGACTTCGACAATTGATTTACACTACTTTGACCAGAGGCAGAGGAGATGGGCTCTTTAACCCTTTCTCCTTCAGTTGAAAGATCAGTGCAAAGTCCACTGGAGCTCTTTTTCAAAATAAGAGCTCTATAAGAACTGGTTCAAACTCCTAAAAATAGAGAAGGCCATTCAAAATGTTTGGCATTACTTAGAATATCATGCCAAGATGATGTTGTCAGATTGTTTGAAGTGGCTCCAAATGACAGCCTTTGCCAGAGCCAGGAAAAGCGGCAGCAATAACAACAAGAATTTACAAAATAGTTAGAAAAATATGACTTACATGCCAGTGACAGGAGGTGATTCAGCTAGCTGGCTGGCAGTAGAGGTTGTTTACCAGGTTCTGGACTCCTAATTGGGTTGTTGAGCTTGCTAAGTAGCAGCTGGTCTTTAATTAGTTGAAAAATTATTACCACTAAAAGTTGCCACACACAAAAAAGAATGGAATATAATTAAAACATTACAATCCATATGGTGAAACACTTATCTCTTCTTGTCAATTGCTCTTGCTTTCATTTCTCCTCCTTGCTTGCCATTAACTGCAGTCAAAAGTAGATATTTGTGATTTCATTTTCTCCCTCTTTAATTTCTGCCAGAGAAAATACCTAACAACCTCTAGAGTGTTCTGAAATGTTAAATGCATCAGCAGACCAATGCTCAGATAACACTAATTCTCCCTTTGACTATGAAATTATCTATGTTGCTAGCTTCTAAATATTGAGTGGAATGATTGATGAGCTACCCTTGTTAGCACACCAAGCATAAACTTCCGTAATGGAGGAACCTAATCCATTTTTTTTTCAGGGAAGCGGGATTTATAAGGTATAAAGTCAACTGAACAGAGTCTTGATACTTCTGACACAAAACAGAAAAATACCATTGTGGATGAGCTACACTCAGAATGAAATAAGTCATTTATTTTCTTAAAAACATTTCACACCCTGTCTTTCAATTAAAACAAAATCCCCAAACATTTGTTAACCATACAGTGTAGCACTGGTGATAAAAATAAAAACATAGTAAAAAAAAATACTTAACAACTTTTAACAAGCTTTACGATTGCTATTGCTGCCAAGATCTGAAAGGGACTGGATAGTTAGACATGGAGCAGAGTTTGTAAAGTTACTTTCAAAAGGCATTACTTTTACAGTATCAAGGCTCGCATTAGTTGCTCATTCAGGGCCAAGCTGGCTGCTGACCCCTAAAAGACCACACAGACACCAACATTTGGGAAAAATAAGGCAACAACTTTTTTGGCTACTGATGTGACAGGATTGGCATGCGCATGGGTCTGGATGCAGGCATCGGCCAACCCGCCTGTTAGCCGATGAACCAGATACCAAGCCTGGTCCAAGGCTGCCTGCGCCACCAGGGAGTGCAGAGGATGTGTGCACCACTGACCGCCTCACAGCCAGTTCCCTCTGGACTCCTAATGCCCCAGAACTCCTTGTTCCAACCCAGGAACCACCATCCTGGATGCAGGACCCATGCTGCTGCCTGAAAGTTGTGACAGATAGCAGCTACCACAGCAAAGCACCAGAAAAACACTTGCAAGGAGAGATGTGTGGGAGAATGCTGCCTGGCCGACTACCAGAAGGCACAAAACTGGACACAGAATCTTCTTGGCTGCTGGAAGGGGAATTGCGCCCAGGATACTGACACCCCCAGGCAACCAATGAGCTCTACCTGGTGGCAGTTCATTGGCCACTACCACCAAAAGGAGGGGGCTTCCAGTCAGCACAGGGCCCATCAGGAAGATAGGGGTGACTGCCGCAAGCCACACACTTGGCCAGAGAAGCGATGTGCCCAGTGCTGCCAGCCTGACTCACAACTCATCTGCAAGGTGAGTCTTGCAGATTATTAGTTAGTGGTGCTGTTATGATTTTAAAAGCAACCCCAGTTATTCAAAAATAACTAAAATGGTACATTTGGTTTTCTTTCCTTTTTTTTTTTAAAAAAAAAAACCTTTCTGAATGCTACAAGCCACTGCTCTTAATTTAAGATCACATATGTTTCCTACCTAACACCTCATTGTCACTTCAACACTCAAAGCAGAGTAAGATGGTAGCAACATGGACGGCACAGCATAAGCCATGCATTGAACCATGTGCTATTCCTTTGCTATCAATAACTATAAAAGCAACTACAGCTATGCCACAAAAGAAGTAAGTCTATCCCTCATTAAGGTAGAGTCATACTATAATGTAGTCTTTTACCTTGGATAAATTAATTATTCTCAAATAAGTAGTAATTTGCAACTAGTTTCTTCTAAGATTTGGCCTGGAATAAGTCCATTTTCCAGTCCAGACTTCCTGAAAACTGTTGCTGAAGCTTTGGCTATTAGAGAAAGTTAACATGTGGCAGGCACAAAGTTCATCTTTCATATGCGTGACTAATGCACACTAAACTGAAGTTCAGGTTCACGGCAATTAATCTGAAGCTAGGCCAATTCTGAGGACTCACATTCCTGGCAAAACATGGGATCAATATTGCGCATTCTCCAGGATTGGTCTAAGACACTCAGCTGCCTGAGACAGACCAGAAAATGGTAACTCCTCCACTCAAGTCAAGCAAATGAGGAAGCACTTCTCATCTTTGGTAGTAAAAATATAATTACAAATTAAATATCTCATCATCTGGTCCTTAGGGATGCAAGCTCCTCTAAATAATTGAAATTCCTGATGTAATGTGATGGGGGAAGAAGACAGAGAAAGTCCAGTCCTCAGGTGTGGTCTAATGACATTTTCTCCACTTGGTTGCCAGCTGAAGAAACATGAAGCAGATATGTGTAAGTCACAAGAAGAAGGTTTCCTGAAAGATCTCCAGAGACCCACGAGATCTCATATCTAGCAGGAACCCCCAAATCCAGACAAATCTCATGATAGCAGGTCAGCAGCCATTAGGACAGTGGTTCTCAACCTGTGGGTCCCCAGATGTTCGTGGACTTCAGCTCCCAGAAGCCCTGAGCATTGACCATAGTGGCTGGGGCTTCTGGGAGCTGAAGTCCACAAACATCTGGGGACCCACAGATTGAGAACCACTGCATTAGGAGATTAGGAATTTACAGCCACAAGCATTCTGAGAGACCACTGCTCAGAGTCAGTGTAGAGAGGAGGGAGTGTAGGTGCCAACTATGCTTACAACAGATTGATCCCCCTAATATTTGGTGTGCTGTGGATCCTTCCAGTATTTCCTCTATTTTTACTACATCCCAGATGATTATTTATTTATTTGCTTTATTTATTTATGTGCCAACTTTTCTCCCAAAGTGGAACCTAAGGTGACTTGGCTTGGAAATCCAAGAGTTGTGAGCACAGCTGTTGCTGACTCTTTCTATTCATGCCAAGCAAAATAATAGGAACTGGGGAATCCTGCATTAATTACATCAACATAGGACAGGATTTTCAGACCTGTACAAAATGGGACACCTGAGCATGTTAGCTGTCATTTCATACCACCCTAAATTTTTCTGCTTCAGATGATTCCCTCACTCTTAAAAACAGTTGGAGTGAACTCTGTTGCTGTCTGATAACTGCAAACCCAGAACCTCAGGCATTTCCAAAGCTAGGTCTCATTCAGGCCACAAAACCCTGCTTTCAAGTTTTAGATTCACAAAAGGATGTGAACCCAAAATAATACATCCTGAATTACTGCAAGTGTAAAGAAATGCATACTTCACATGCTCAGGTTTGTTGAGTGTGCTTTTTTCCCCTTTTTTTTTTTGAGAAGTATCACTCCAGACCCATGCATAAAATGACTTTCAGACTGTATGACTTTGCCAAGCCAGATCATATAATGGGATACTGATCTCTGCTTTCTGTTAAGAAAGCAAAAGATCATCCTACTCACTGAGTCACTTGGCTTGTAGCATGCTCAACAAGAGATTCTTTAAGTACTAAGACAAAGATGGATGAATAAATTGGCAACATGGTGATGTGGTTACAATGTTATACTGGGTTGGATAGAGTCTCATTACAATCTCAATTCAACCATGATGTTCACAGGGAGAGCTTGAGTCAATCATTGGCCATTTCCACACTACACTATTACAGTGCTATTATTCTACTTTTAACATCCTATGGAATCCTGGGGTTTGCAGTTTATGGAGGGGCATTTAGAATTCTCAGCCAGATTGCTCTTTGGCCTCAGGAAATGACAAACTCCGGAATTCCACAGGATGCTGAAAGCAGAATAATAGCACTATAACAGAGTAGTGTTGAAAAATTCCTTGAAGATTTTCACAATAAAAAGGTACTCTTATAACAATTTCATATAGCCAGTATGGTGACATCACAAAGCCAAGGCAGAGTGAAGACTTTGCTTGCAGTGGATATTGGGGAATGAGCTGAGTTAAAAATACAGCCTAGTGAAGCCACTGTTTCCTTGCCCAATCTGTCAGTTGGTTATGTGACACTGGCCAGAATTTGCAGTTCTGTAAAGTGTTATGTACACTGATGATCCATAAAAATGAGAAAGTAATGCCTTGGAAAGATTGGAACACAAAACTATATTCAGAGCTGAGTATAGAGATTTATATAGGAAATGGGTTTTACAAAATTAGGAACTGGATGCATTATTGCTACTTACTTTTTCATTCATTCTCCACAGTTGTTCCCACTGTTACATAAATTTAATCATAATCATCCTAGAAGGCACATTTTTAGCCCTTTTGTGTTTAGGAATCAAGAACCTGGAAGGGACAAAAGTCAGATGTGTAATAGCGTGCTCACCTTATCCAGCACAGAGTATAGAAATGAAAAGCCTTTACACGCTTCATTTTTCATGCACATTAATTATATGAAATTAGAGCCACAGAGAGTGGCCTATTAAGTGCTGATTAGAGCATAATATCAAGAACTCTACCAGTGCTGGTAATGATGTACCTAATTTTACTTCTAAAAGGAACAGAGTTCATTACAATTTTAATTTGTTTCCCCACAGTTCAATTACAACATGCTTGATGTGGTACATCTTAACCTTCAGGGGCCTGAACATAAGTCTAGACCCAACCCAAATTACCTTGCTCATTTGCTGAACAAAAGCAGGCCCTACTGGAACCAATCTTTGTCTTATGATCAATTCTTTGCCTCTACTTCTGGCACGGTTAAAGCATCCAACACTTCCCAGGTTTGAAAGTACCCTTATAAACAAAGGTTTCAGTCTTCATGAGGCAATAAATCTGCACCTGATTTTTGCCACATCAGACTTCAGCTTTGGGCTTCCATGATGGAATGCTCCTCTCCACACACATCCACATTTCTTTGCATGTGTCTTAATGGTTTCATGAAAAAAGCTCAGCTAGTGTCTTCTCCCCAGCATGCTTGCTGCTCACAGGGACAGAATTCTTTGTGTGTGGAATGTACTAGCATTCAGTCACATCCACCTCCCACACGTGCTGTAGGGATGGAAAAAGTTAGATAATTATTTGTTCCAATGTTGAAAAAGAGGGCCCATTTCATATTATATTATTATAGTGCTATGATTCTTCTTTTACTGGGATGGTTACAGTTTGCAGCCAGATAGCTCTACTGCCTTACAAATTCTGAATTCCATGAGATGTAGCCATACTGGTTCATGTGGAATCCTAGCACTACAGTTGTGTAGCATAAAAGTATTCTACAACCATTTTCACACTACACTGTTATGATGCTATTATTCCACTTTCAACATCCTATGGAATCTTGGGGTTTGTAGTTTAGGGGGGGGCTTTAGAATTCTCAGCCAGAGAGATCTTTGGCCTCAGTAACCTACAAACCCCAGGATTCCACAGGATGTTGAAAGTGGAATAATAGAACTATGACAGTGTAGGGCAGAAAGGCCCTCTGTTTCTCAAAAGTGAATAAAACCAGTTGGGAAGAATAGAAAATCAGCAAGAATTTTGCACATTTTTTCCCCAGTATCAAATGTCCTGAAAAACTTGTATGGAAGAATTATTCCATGCAGGAAAAGCACAGTCTTCTTTTTTTCTTTTTCTTTCTGCTTTGCACAAAATCCAACAACTCATCTGCAACCCATTGCATATGCTCCAATATTTTACAGATGAAAACTGGGACACGGGTGGCCATGCAACATCAGAATGTAGTCAAGATGATAAAAGTTATTAATGACAAAAAGCACACAAGCTAGGTTAGGTTACAGCAGTTTGCTTTTGCATGGTCCTTGCCCTACCCAGAAGGGCAAGATGCAGTTGCATGCAAACTAATTTTGCACTTTGCATTCAGTATGCAGCTGCTGAAGTAAACTATGGACAAAATAGGAAAGTGAGAAGAGGAGAGAAAAATTGGGGAATTTTAAAAGCAACTAAAAAAAAGGGGATGACAGAAGATTAATTGAGACTGTCCCTGCCAAATTAGGACTATTAGGGGGTATGGCACTGGAACATTTGGAACAGGGTGAATACTGTGGAGGAATACATATTTTCTGCTGTATTGGGAGAAAACTAATGCCATTTTCGTCCTTGTGTGTGAGGACGAAATTTTTGAAGATCTACCTGCAGTCTTGAATGCTAACACCTGGACCCCAATCCACTAAAGTGAGAGTTTGGCCAAAGAATTCACAGTATAATAAAGAGTCAGATTAAAGAACTGATCCATTTCTCCCACAATGACATAATGAATTAGGCAGAAGTGCATCCAAGGGTCTTCAGTTGGGCAATTCTGTTGGAGTGGGTGTCTGATGAACAGGTATAGCAACTAGATGGGGTTTGGAGAGAGGTTCTTCTGGTTCCCTTTTTTTGGGCAGACAGCTTCAGAATTCCCTTTATCCATTCTGGTGGGGGAATTCTGGAACTTCTAGTCAAAAAAAGTAGTTTTATTGGGCTTCTAAAATCTAATGATCTTAAATGTAATCTGTTAACAGCCTATAAACATAGGTTATGGCATCCTTTCATTGTCAAATCCTTCTGTTGAATCTGTTATAGTATAGAGGAGCAAAACAGTGAAATTACTACAGCACAGCTACATTTGCAATGGGAATTAGCCTTTTAAAATATTCTCTTAGATTGTTCAGCTCTCCAGGTGGATCATAACATGGATTCTTAAATTTGAACTCTAGCCAATGCTTATTCAATCTCTTATTTGGCTAGGAGTATGCTAAATCAATAATAATAATAATAATAACAACCACCACCACCACTACCATCATTATAATGCAGTTAGCCCTCCACATTTTCTAGGGTTAGGGACAAAGGACCCCCACAAAAGTGGAAAACCACAAATATCAAAATGCGTGTCTCTGTAAAAAGGGGGTCTTGCCATAGTGGGAAGAGCAACCTCCCAGGGTCTCAATCAGGTCAAGGACAGGAGAGGGAAAGGGGTGCTTCAGCATGGTGATCCTAACTTTTCCTCTTTCACCCTTCTCCTTCCCTGAGTGTTCAGGGGGATCAGGAGAGGGTTTGTGGTGCTAAGAATTTCGGCTGTGAAAACCCCTAGCTGTATAGGCAGCAGCTGGTGGAGGAGAAACAGGACCAGGGCTGGGTTTTTAAAGGGCTGTGTGGCCAGATTGGAGTTGCCAAGAGGCAAGATTCCTCTGGAAAAGAAGTGCTTGAGGTGGGGAGGGCAGGGATTGGAGAAACTTGCAAAAAATTTAAATCCATGAAAGTCAAACTTGCAAATATGGAAGGCTGACTGTATTTATTTATTTATTTATTCCCACCTCTCCCCCTGGATCAAGGTGGAGAACAACAACATATTAACACATAGCATATATCAGTTAAAACCAGAACATCAATTTAAAAACAACAGTTAAAATGCATAATAGTTTGAAAGAACAAATGTTACAAATACCTAATTAAAACAGTCAATACATATTTAAAATTCATAGTTAAAGTTCACAATTTAAAATAATCTGGTCTACCAGGAGAGATTGGTCTTGAATGCTCTTTTAAATTTGGACAGCATATTCAACTGTAGAATCTTTTCAATCCAATAGCAAGTCATTCCACTGTCTGAGGCAGCTGAATAAAAAGTCCTCTGGATGACCATTGCCAGCTTAGTCCTGGCTGGTTGAAGTAAATGTCGCCTAGAGGACATGAGTGTGTGAGTCAGATTATATTTGAGGAGGTAATTCCATAGGTAACCTGGACACAAACCTTGTAAGGCTTTAAAGAAAATAGCCAACATTTTGTATGTTGCCCAGAAACTAATTAGCAATCAGTGGAGTGACTTTAATGTTGGTTTGCTATGCTCACTCCTAGACTTACTGGTAACCAATCTGTCTGCCATGTTTTGAACCAATTGAAGTTTCCAAACTCAGTACAGAGGTAGACCAATGTACAGCATGTTGCAAAAGTCCAACCTTGAGGTTACCAGCATATGCACTACTACCTTTAAGTCTTCCAGCTCTAGGAAAGGGAGCAGCCCAAGCTGATAGTAAGCACTCCTGGCCATCACATCTATCTGAGCTTTCATTTGGAATGATGGATCCAGAAGCACTCCAAGGCTTCTAACATAGTCCTTCAGGGGAGTGTAACTTGTTAGAATTGGCTGACACACCTCCAAACTCAGGTTAGGATCCTTGACTGTAAGCACCTCTGCCTGTCTGGATTCAGCCTCAATTTGTTTTTCCTCATCCATCCCATTACCTCTTACAGGCATTCATTCAGAAGAGACACACAAAGATGTTTTTGAAGGCATGAAGATAATATTTGGATGTTATAAGCATACTGACAACACTCCGCCATGTGCCCCCAGATGATCTCTCCCAGCTGTTTCATTTAAATGCATTAGGAATAGAATGGCACTTTGTGGTATGCCATATAGTAGCTCCTTTTTTGAGGGGCAGCTATCCCCAGGCACTGTCAACTGGAATCTACTGGAGAGATAGGACCAGAACCACTGAAGCACAATCTAGAATTTACTCAGTGATCTAATACTCCTTCATTTTCATCATACTGATTGTTAGTTCCAATATCACTTCTAAGCATCACAGATCTTAAGGTTTTACATCAATGTTACTTTAGCTTGATGCATGTCAATTTCATGCCAGTTTTAGTCAAAAGGACATGTTCCTTCAGAAAACTCTGATAACTGTGAAGTGAAATTGGCACAGAACTGACACTTCTAACCATCCTTAAGTGACTTTAACAACCACAGTGTAGTTCAGTAAGATCTATGGTGACATGATAGAATGCCAGGCACTGCCCTAAGTACAAGAAATTATCAGCCTCAGTCAATCACTCTCTTTTTTCCCCTAAGTAATTTTCAGAGGGTCTTACTTTGAGAAGCCAGAAAAGCCTTAAATGTTTCTATTCAGTTTTATAGCTACAAATCTAAATACTTTGATGGGTGAACCCCATGAATTATAATGAAACTTTTTTTCACTATGTTTAAGAATGCATTTTTTCATCATCTTGGTTTGGTTGAAGCTCAATTTTACTCAGTTGGGGGGGAAGTTATCAATTGATTTTTATGGGAACAATCCAACACAACTCAGTGCAACACAAATTACTAATTAGTGTTGCATTTTCTTAGGGGCATATCCTTAAGGTATATTTTTGTTTTCAAGAGAGCTTTTATTTTAACAGTTGGTCTTTTGTATTTTATTTTTATTTCCTATTACTGTGAGTTGTCTTGGGTTTCATTTTTGAGAAACTCCCTTTTCCTAATGTATATTTGGAATATAAATCCAATAAATAAAGAGATGTGGGTGTCAATCAGTCCAATAAGAATTCCTTCAGTTTGCACGTATAGGATTAGACCAACCTCCACATTTGTAGAACTAATGCTTAGTAAAGTCATCTTCAGGGGAGGAAGTTCTGTGTTGACAAATTTGTGAAGAGTTACACTTTGCTCCCCTGCCTCATATATTTAGTTAAACATAGAAATTGAGCACCTGAAAATAACTTTAATAAGGAGTAATTTCTATTAAACTCTGGGAGCTCTACCTAATCCCTTTCATCCTTCAGATGGACAGGAGAGCCTCCTTTATCCATGGAAACTCTCCCCACAATTTGGAAGCTTGTTTTTCACAGCATATTAATCACATAGGGAACTTCCAAAGATAGAGGAGGTCTTATCTTCAGCAAGTCACCCATCATGCATATAGGGTGGAAAAAACACAAAGGAGTTGGGATGCTTTAACTTCTGAACTCTCCTTGCATACTTAGGAAACTAAAACTTAAATGCCTTTTCACAGCTTTGTAGACTCCAAGAAATACCAAGCCACTCAAAAGAATAAAGACCTGAATTAACAATGCTGATTTTTCTTTTAAAATGTGAAATATGTAGATGTAAATGGCAAGACTATTCAAACCCTAATGTGATTACCTCTTAATTGGCAGATATTGGAAATAAGGACAGGAAAGAAAACAAGCAATTATTAAACCTATTCATTTAGAGAATGAGCTAACCTCAATTTGCTCACACTGGTTAGATATAAAATTGTTTGCAGTCCTGGGTGAGTTAATACTGAGATTTAAAAGAAAAGCTGAATTATTGGCAAAGTTACCAGGGCATAATTTGCCAGGGAAAAACATATGGTGCTAACATAAACACCATTAAAAACTACGTATGTAATTACTCAAAACAAAAATAAGGTCACCTAGGTGCAGAGTTAGAATTATAACCGTTAACAGAAGTAGTACCTTTTAACCATCATCCAGGGGAAAAATATCATCAGTTGAGGGTGTTTTACATGCCCAGTGAAAACTGAAGTGTGCTTAAATGCCCCATGTCCACAAGGATATTTGTAGGTGGAAAATGAAAAGTATTCCATACTGAACAAACACCCAGAGCTGAAAAATACATGTCTGCATGAATAGATGTTCGAGTAGCTGTTGTTCCTTCTTGTTCACCAAGAAGGTAATGAATACAAATGCAATAGACTTGTTGAAATATTTTTTGTCCCAGCTATTTTTGTCTCAGGAAAAAAAAAAAAACTGCACAGGACAGATGGCTAAAACTCTGAGACATGCTTAATAATTATTCAGGTGACAATGTTGTAAATAGTTTCTTTTTAGGTCCAGTTCTGTTGAATCAAATATGCCTCTGGTAGGCCAAAATGTCCCATCTGCCTGAATGAAGGTGAAAAGGTGACGATAGTGGCCTGGTTCCAAAACAGTGCATGGCAAAGTTTTAGTCAACAAAAAAGCCATTAATTTCTTAAGGAAGGCACATTAAAAGCCTGACAATTACAAAGAGAACACCTATTATACCTCCTTGGATTCCAGCGGACTGCTGCTAAGCTGATACTTGGCAGTGTCCATTCATCCATAATAGTCATCCTTTGTCATCAGCAGCCAGAAAGGAAGGCAAAATAGATGCTTCTATGCTCCCCACTCCCACTTTCTTTCTTTCTAGTTCATCAGATTTTCCCTCTCACAATCCTCTTTATGTATATTAGCCAGATCATTCCATAACAAGAGACAGATGGTCAGGATACAACTGTAGTTCAGCCAAGAATTCAAGAAATATCTGTTTTCTGATTTAAACTGGAACTACTTGGGCATACAGAGCTTCTCCTGAAAAGAGCTTGCCTTATTATATCAAGGGGGAAAAATACTTTGGGCATGGAGTCTTTTTTGTACAATATAGGTATATGTGCATATATATGTTTTAATGTCATTTGTTTTGTTCTGACAAGTCATTTCTGATTTATGGTGACTGTAAGGTGAACCCATCATAGGATCTTCTTGCCAAAATTTGTTCAGAAAGGGGGGTTGCCTTTGCCTTCCTTTGAGGCATAGAGAGTGTGACTTGCCCAAGGTCACCCAGTAGGTTTCCATGGCTGAGTGGAGATCTGAACCCTAGTCTCCAGAGCTAGTGTGGCATAGTACTTTCAGAGTTGGACTATAGCCCTGGAGATCAGGGTCACACACTCTCAGCCCCCAGAAACCCTCTGATAGACTCACCTTAGGGTTGCCATATATCAAAAATGACTTGAAGGCATACAAAAAAGTCAACAACTCTAGAGTTCAAATCACTACACTGGCTTGTGTTACTGCTTTAATGTAGTGAACCTTTTAAGTGACAGAAGTATGAAGGTAATACCATATTTGCTGGAGTACAAGACTCACCTTTTTTCCTGAAAAATACTGTTTGAAAATCGTGTGCATCTTATACATGTTGAAATATTTTTTTGTCCCAGACAACTGTAGTTTTGGCAGTTTCAACATACACACCAAGGCTGTTCTGATGGAACTGTCTCAAGACTTCATGGCTACCATGATAAGCATGGGTCTGTCTCAATACATTGTTGGCAGAGGAAATCCAGAGTATTAGATCATCTTTTGTTTGTATTTGTTGATGTATTTGTTGATGTATAAATGGGGTGTGTCTCATATGCCAGTGTGTCTTATACACTGGCAAATACAGAAGCTGATGGCGGGTGCTGCAGCCTGATTATTGGGAGCTTGGTTGGAGGAGTGCCTTCAGCATTAGACCCCTGCTGGCCTCTACCCCCATGCAGCTGCTGTTTTCTGCAGTGGCCTGGGGCTGTACTGCCTGCTGAGGAAGATCTAAATGGCAGATTGCAAACAGCTGTTCCTCCCATACCAAGCATTCACCTTCCTGGGCAGGAAGAGCACATAAAAGCAGAGGAAACCACTGGTGCTGTTTCACTAGTGACAAGTTGCCCTCTGTGGGGTCAACCTTGAAAACCTGACACCAAAGGGCATCATTCCTTTGGCTCACTACTTGGGGAAAACACAGGAGCAGGGGCACTGCCCCTTGTTGCATGTTGAAGGGAGCCATATCTTGGGTGAGAGTCAGGGTCTTGCAATAATGTTACTCACAGTGAGAGTGTGGTTTAACTCTCATGGAGGCCACTTTACAATCCTTGAATGATAAGCAAGGTATATAAGATCATTAGGTGGCCATGTGAGAGGTATGCACCAGGGGAAGTGTGACAGATGAATCTGGGAAGGGAAAATTGCCCTGCTAAATGATTCCTTTGATCTCCCTTTGATTTCTGCACACCGCTTCACTGCTGGACTCTGGGAAGCACTGGGAAGCTGTCCCATCATACCTACTCTGACCTGCTGTACTGACATATTTCCAGTGTTTGATTATTATTACTTCTGTTTTTTTAAATATTATGCAGGGATGGAAATAATATTTTAAAATATCCCAAAAATGGTCAAAATTATGAGGTTTTTCTTTTTCTTTCCAGTACTGAACCCTGATCAGAAGGATCCTAGACTGGCAAGAATCTTCCAGTTCAGGACTTATTCTGTGCAAAATTTGTACATGGTTGTTTACTGAAGTACACAGCATTCTCTGTGTGGAATATTTTATTTCAATATAGAAAAATTCCTGCACAGAAAAGGCTGTAATTGACGATTTATTTTATATATAAATCACAGATGGGTGATTTGCATTGATTTCCAAACAGTATTTTCTGCACAGGAATTAATATTTCTACATTGAAATACAATTTTCCATGCAGAAAATTCTGTTTCCTACACGGAAAAATGCTGCAAAAAGCAAATTTTACACAAAGTAAGTCATAAATTGCCAATAGCCCTCAAGAACTGCGTAGTTTTCAAAGATTTTCTTACAGCAAGAAGAAAGTTGTTGAAATTTTTCATTGCTAACCTCAAGAAGAAACTTAGTGGAGAGTTAAATTCCTAATAAGGTGCATGTCTTAGGATGAATCCCTCCCATTGATGTAATCTTGGGAACAAGGAGGTATGGCTCTGGAAAGGAGGAATAGATACTTGGTATCTATCCTGTGGTTTAGTCCTCCCAATCCCACAAGATTCAGGGTGCCACATCAGCCACCCTCTGATCTTTTGGTGCTGCTCCTCAATGACAGGTCAGTTCATAATAAAACATCTATGATCCATGGTTGGTTGAGAGTGAAGGGGCCAACCTGCTGTGAATCACAGAGACCTGAGTGGCTGAATTTAGAAGAGTTGATCTCTCCCAGCTTTGTTTGTCTTGATACTCAGTGCAGCACTGATTGGAGGGGCAGAGGGAGGAATTGGCATCATCAACTGCATCTTCCTTACAAGCAAATTCTTCTGCTCAGGCACCAGTTTTGAAACTTTGCGTTGTGCCAGAGAGACAGAAAAAGAATGCTGCTGATGTACTGCCCATCCTGCTACCCAGCACTCTCCTTGAGTCAGCTGTCCTAGGTGGTCTCAGAGGCAATGTTGGAAAACCAGACAACTGTAGTTTTGGCAGTTTCAACATACACACCAAGGCTGTTCTGATGGAACTGTCTCAAGACTTCATGGCTACCATGACAAGCATGGGGCTATCTCAATACATTGTTGGCAGAGGAGATCCAGAGTATCCGATCATCTTTTGTTTGTCTGACAGATGGTCTTTGCTGTCAGACGGACAAAAGATTATCTGATTTTAAGAGAAATTTGCTTCTTCTCAATCATCAACTCCTCATCTTCTGATGGTAGTGGAGGTGTAATCCACACAATCGTTACTGCAATCAGTCATTCCCACCTCTACACTTATAATTCACATAGGCGACATAAACAACCATTAAATATAGAGTAACACAAGATACTCTTTCAATCACTGCTGAAATCCCTTGAATTTGTTTGCTTCAACAGTAACCTATAAACATCTATTATACGTGATGCCACAACTTGGGTTTGGAAGTAAACATGATGGCCAACTTCATTTTATTTTTTTCACTTCCTTAGCAGCAGTAAATTATACATAAATAGATATAATACCTCTTCAGAAGAACAGTTGCTCAAAAACATTACATTCACAACTTTTGGTAAAGTCATTAAAATATTGTAGTTAAATTTTCAGTCTGGTCTATTCAGAACAACGTGGGACTCAAACTGTTACATCTCAAGGAGATTTACCCTACCAATTGTGATCACAGGTAGAGAAACATATTGTTCATGCAAAACTAAAATCAAACCTATGTGCAAGTAAAAAACTTGGCATAGCAAGAAGTGCTAGAAGAGTTTATCTTCCAGCTGCAATGATTTTTTTTCTTTAAAAAGGTTATACAAGGTCTTCCTCCCTAAACGAAAAAAGTCACCTCCAAATTTGCAATCTAAAGTAGACGCACTCTACAATCGCAGGAATCTGCAACTCTACAGGCCACTGCGCAGACCAGCATTTTTCATCATAATACTGTAGTATGCAGTGGCTTATTATCTGACTTTAATGATATTTAATATACTGTTAGTCATAACGCTTTAAAGATCATTGGTATGACCGTCATTCTTGTGAACAGGTGTGCAACCTGGGGTAGTGTTCCAGAATACCACAGGCACATAAAAATGGAGGTGCACCCCTGGATTAGAATCCCTTCCCTCAACTCACCAGTTCATAATTCATAATTCACAAAGCTTAGAAAAACCTGCCCTATGATATGGAATGGCTCGGCACTTTACACAGCATATGGAACCATGGCAGAAAAACATATATTTCTTCCAGAAAATACCAGTGTACATGCAGCAGTCCTGTTTCCTAAGTAAAGGGTGGCACTGATCATAGCAACAGAGATTGGGTAGGAATTGCCTTCCTGAAATGAAAGAAGACCCAAAACCCAAACACAGAGAAAGAAGTATCTTAACAGTTTGGCTGGATTGTATCCAATACCCAGCTTTATATGAACCTATCTCCATTGTCTATATGTGAGACTGTACAGCAAGGGTAGATGTGGTATGGCCCAGGAACCACATGTAGCTTCTGAAGTCTTTTTTTGCAGGCCATGGGGTCTTCCAAACTCAGCCCAAAGAATATACTTTTCTGCTCTTAGAAGCCTCCAAGACCACCAGTTCTGCAGTAAAATGGCACACAGCCTTCCTCCCCTCACCAACAACCAGCCAAAGATGAAACTGGAAATGGATCTCAGGCCACTTCCACATTTGACTTCTCATTTCATCCTCCTATATTGTCCATCCCTGCAACGCAGTGTTCTAGAGAAAGAAAAACCAAGTGTGACCCTTGGACAGAGCCAGGTATATAACTACACTGCACAATTAAAGCACTTTGAAATTCCATTAACTGCTATGACTCCATCCCCATATGGCAAATTCTTAGAACTCTCTGGTAGGGAGCTCTACTGCACTCCCTTGGACTGCAGTTCAAAGCTCTTTGGCAGAGAATACAAATCCCAGTATTTCATAATATGGAGTGGTAAGAGTTAAAATGATATTAATGACTAAAAGTATATTGGGGATTCACCTCAGGACCTTCAAATGAATTGTTTCCAAGCACACAGGTCACTGTCAGTAGTCCACCTGGATTAAAAATATAAAAGAGGAAGGCATGGGTTGCTTCTGTGTCCTCTTCTATTCTAGTGTTATTTTCAGACCATGCACAATAGACACAAAGAACAGAAGGTAGAAGGAGAGCCATCTCTTGGAGAGGACTACACACCCCTTCCCTATGCCATCTACTTCAATGTAGTTTGAGATAAAAGCTGTTGATACCCAGACTCTGAAGGTTCACCAGTCTTGACTCTATAAACAGCCCTTCCACACAGATACATAAAACTGTCAAACACTGTCCTGTAACAACTCTTGACCATGAATTGGGGTAGCTACATTACACAGCTGTTGCCAAAGTTTCCACTGCATTCATTCAGATAGGATTGTGAAAGTTCCTGGATTGGCAGGTAGCACCTATTTTCTCTTAAAACCACATTTCTATACATGTGTTGCTTCCGTGTCTTCTTCTATATCTAACTATCTGTCTGTACATTGTACAAAGATAATACATTTCATCTCCTAGAATGATCAGGTCACTGGTGTACAGATCTGAAGAACAGTTTTTAAGACTGTTAATTGGTTGTTCTATGCCTCTGCAAGACAGTGTGGAGTTCTTGGATAACATTTGCCGGAAGCTGCTTATCAGAATCCAACTGGATCTGACTGGCTTTGTCATCAGTTTTCTTTTGTGTCTTTGAGTCCTTGTAGGGTCTTTGGTGTGAGTCACCAACATCTTGACTCATGTCGTCCAAACAGATCAGACTCCGGTGCTTCCTTGCACGGTTTCGGGCTTTTTCCTCCTTGCGTTCCAAGCACTGAGCGACCCGCAATGCTCTTTCCTTTAAATCCCTCTTGTCTTCTGTTAAGTCACTTTCAAATTCAAGCTTTGAATTCTGAATAAAAAAGAGCAAAAAAATGAATGTCATATGGAAAATATCCTTGAATAATTACCTACTGCTCATTAGTCTTAAAGCAACAGTGGCCATCAATCTAGGGGGTTGTTAAGTGCACAAGATTTCTAACATCAATCAGACCTTCTCACACAAAGAAGGCTTTCTTCCCCAATAATTTCAATTCTGGAATGCACTGCATTGTATCCCTAGCCCCAATTCCTATTTCACATTCTTCTGATGTGAAACAGGAAGGGAGACCATTATATTATCAATATGAATTTCCAAAGTGCCTACAGAAATTAAACAGTCTACAGAAAGACCCTTCTCCCTCAAGTTTCCAGTCCCAGTGACTGTGCACACAAAGATGGACAGAGCGGGGAGATCAGTCAGAATTTGTGAATATGTGAGTGAAAAGTGAAAAGCTGAATACTGAATACTGAACACAGCAAAAGGAAAAGCTTTTCAGCAGGAAAAGGAGTATCTTTTTATCTTTCAGGTTATGGGCTTAATTTGGCTTATGGAAGTTTCCCATCTTGCCCACACAGATGTACAGGCAACACTCCCTCTTCTCCAAACCACACCCCTGAAAACTATCCCCACATTCTCTGCTCATTGACTGGAGCAGGGAAAGAGGAGGAGGAGGAGGAGGTGGTGGTGGAGGAGCAGGAGAGCCAGGCTGTCAGCTGGCATTTACAAGCACTGTTTGGCACTGCTTTGTTCCTTCTCTCTGCCTCCAGCAGCATAGGAAGGAAAAGGAGGATCAAAATTGAGTTCCTGGCCAAAGTGCTGATGGAAAAATTACATCCTATTCAAATCAGGAGGCATATTATCATAATGTTATCAGGCCTACAAAGTGCTGCGGGAGGGCTCTAGCCCCTAAACCAACTATAGTTTCCCAATCTATGGTGGGGTGACAAAGGATATGGTTAAGGAAAGGATGATTTCATCCATAGGGCTTATGAGACTTTTAGAAGGAACATACAGAAAGAAGAAAAGCAGATAGAGTAATCAGAAAAAAAAGAATTAGGACATTTCTAAGTTAAGAGAAGTTTCTATCACCTTAATTATCATTCATCGTGTATGAAAAGTTTTTGTGAATTCCCAACCCGGTAACTCAAAAATGAATCATATCCACACAGACAAACCATCTGTTGTGTCCCTATGTGCTTTCAATGATTTCTAGTCAAGTGGATGGGTAAGTTACAGCTATAAATTTTCTTTTCTTCCTGCCTCACCTCAAAATAAAATTAACACATATATTCAAAAGACACAACTATAGTCCTGGTGGGTGCTCAAGATTCATCTGGAAGACATGTACATTGAACAGACAATTCCCATAAGACTTTAAAATGTCTGCTGGAATCTGGTAGGACTTTGTTGCTATGGTTCCAACCAATTTCCTCTTCCAGTCAAATGAGGTTATAATGGAAAACACTGTTAAGTTCCAGATGAGACTTTGTTTACCACTATGACTATTTTGTATAATTCAGTGATTTACATTTCCAAAATACCTTGATTTTTGGGTGGGGAGAGCAGCACTACAGAGAATGAAAAAAGTGATATTATTCTTGGATAGATTTATTAGACTTTTTCAAATACAATAGCTTTAATTTTATTCTAATATATAATTTCCCACATCAGATAAGACTTTCGGCTGATTTAAAATAATTTTTTTTGACAAAAAATTAAGCAGAATAATTTAGTATTTCCCATGAAGTTACACAAAAATCACAAATTATTTCATTAGCAAACATCAATGCATTATTATAGCATAAACTCAAAAAATATAAAAATATATATAAAATATAGTGCTAATTTAATACAGAACTGACACAGAGTACCTGTATTCTTCTTCAGTTATGGATGACATTTTAACTGTTAAATTTCTTTAACCTAATTTAGAATGTGATGCCTACAAGTACATCACAGTTGTAATTATCACTGATATGTTATATACATAAAAAGACACAGGTTCAAAACCAACTGTAGCCATTCCAGGGGTCAGACATGATTTGATTTGGATCTTCTTCTCTGAGGACAGGCAGACAAGTCTACCCTTAGTAAATGAAACCTCACCTTGAATTCTCCTTCCAGTCCCTGCAAAAACATCTGCAAGCTTTATTTCCCCAGTTTTAGAGCCCCAGTATATCAGGAGGGGAGAAAGGGGGTTTATCATGGAAAATGAGGAGGGAATGGAAGACTCTGGATCTACAGAAGCCCAAGTGCTCCTGGTCCATGGACATATGTCCCCAACTAAGGGAACATTTACACCACCCCCACAGTTGGTGTAAATAATTTCCCTACCATGTTTACAACAAGACAGAAATGGTTTTATAAACACTAATACCAACATGGAAATCAAAAACAAGAGCCTCTCTCTGGTGTTCTGCTAGGGCCATACCAGTAGACCTCTGAATGTTTTGGATGCTCTGACATCAGAAGTCTCTACAGCAGGACAGAGGCAGGATTGCACCACAGACTTTGCTCCTCAACTATGGCCAGTAACCTACCTCTGATATGTTGATACTGGCTTTTGGAATGCTTCCTTCATGCTGGATTGGTATTAAAGGGAAGCCACCAATTTTTGGGTTTTTTGTAATAGATTGCTTCCTCACCTTTCCATCTGGTGGACAGATATTTCTGTGCTGTGGAAGAAGATTTGTCTTGTGTCACAGATCACAAACCATTTAATAGACAATAGCAAACAAAAAGAAAGATTTTGAGAATATGAGGATAAAAATATGCTAACCTAACAAGTTCTTTTAGGCACCCAGCAGTGAACACACAAAGGGGCTGTGGAGTATATGAATGGGCTAGCACTGCCCTCAGACACTGATGTCGATACTTGCCACATCACAGCTATCATCTCATTGATGTCAATCCTGAAGGGCCCCACGTGCATTTAGAGCTATGAGCACAAGGTTCCCTCCATTAGGACAGGAATGCTTACTGGTTCTGTATTTCCTTTCCATGTGGAATGATCGCACATTACATATTGGTTGATACTAATTAATTAGATATGCACATTTTTGTATAGACGACATCTCTCTCTCTCTCTCTCTTTCTCTCTCTCAGTCAGTCCCCTACAAGCTCATCACTGATTGCTAGTGTTTAATATCAAAAGTAGTTTAAACCGGATAAAGCCAACAGGAATATCAACACAATGTTGTAGTGTTACGCAGTGAATATCCACAGGAGTGAGGAAAAAGGTATTTTTGATCTTCCTAAGATGTAATTTAGTACTAGGGATAGATTAGCATCCAAAATTATAAATGTGATTCAGAGATAATGCATAAAATAGGGAGACAATCAAAGGTGAAACGGTTGTAACAGGCAATTTCAGTTGCCTTCAAGTGGACTACTAAATCCATGTACCAGGCAGAAGAACATTTTCCAGATATCTAGATATCCTAGATGTATGTTAGAGGACAGGTGGCCCCTTACTTAATCCTTAGGATCTGCCCAGGACTTACTGCAAGGTGTGAGTGCTGCTGAAGCAAATGAAAACAGTGACTACAATGCTTCTAAATTTAAGAGCTATTAAGTTCAGTCACAATCACATTTGGCTTGAAAGAATGAAGCTTTTCCACCCAAGTGGCTGGTTAAAAAGAAAATGGAACATCAGGTGAAGATAGCCAAATTTTCCCAAAAAACTTGCAGG
This sequence comes from Iguana delicatissima, assembly GCA_948472985.1. NCBI lineage: Eukaryota > Metazoa > Chordata > Lepidosauria > Squamata > Iguanidae > Iguana > Iguana delicatissima. The sequence continues at coordinate 73,571 of CAOKZL010003638.1, read as the reverse complement.
TTCTTCAGAACCACAGTATAGGAAGCTGAATGAGAAATGTTTATCACAAAACAGCCATGATGCAAGCAAGCCCAAGAAGATACCAGTACAGTAAGTAAGGAGAGTCAAGGAAGTTATTAGAAGCAAAAGCTAGCCCTGATCCCAGATACTGGGGACATGGCTAGCTTTTCCCAAACAAAGAAAAAAGGAACATGAAACTTTCCATTTGTGTATGCATATGTGTATTTATGCATTTATGAGTGTACGTGTACATGTAATTACACATTTGCAATTAAATTAGAATACCTAAGAGGCATAGGCTGCTAGTCTAGGACTATATATTGTTGGTATGATCATTGACTATTGTCTCAAGAGTTTTCACAGATTCCCTTTTGTGATCCTGTGCCAACACAACCTGAACAAAATCACTAAGCTGCAGATGAGTGTGCTTTTTGTGCTACCCTTACCCATAAGCTTGTGAACCTATTCATTTTGGCACCATTTACATTAAACCCAATGAAATCTGTTCCCCATTCCATTTGATTGCTGTTGCCATAGAAATTTTCAGTTTCTTCACTTAAGGAGGTGAATAGGATACTGTTCTCAGAAAACCTGATTTTTACTGAGACTGAATTCATCCTAGTTCTAAGGTCTACAAAGTAACAAAGGATTGAGTGTACATAGGAAAGATTATTGACCCAAAACAACAGGACTGACCTATATTCATTTAATATTAGTTACAAAGCTGGAGGGGGGGAATGCTTTTCCAACAATGTGTCAAATAGTTCTGGTCAAATTTATGTAGCACTTTGTTTGATAAAATGGATTCTAGCTCAGGAAATCTTGTAAATGTGTTAATTTTCAGGATGGTACAAGATTCTGTATTGTTGCTCTAATACTCTGCTGTAATGGGTAAGAAGGGAAGTGGGACTTCAAGAAATTGAAGTATGCAGGAACTCACAAAGGAGCATGCTACATAAAAAGAGTTGTGGACATTATTGAGAATTAAATTACATCTGACACTGGTCTGATGTATTGCATGTTAGTTTTATTTAGGATAGTTTCAATGTAGAGATTGCAATTTTAGTTGCATTTTGTACATATTGTTTTTTGTTTGTTTCTTCCTTAAAATGAATTTAAGTATGGGGGTGTACACAGAAATAGGCAAAGAAATACATAAACATATATTACACATGCATTAAAATCTAAATGTATTCTCAAAAGCCTACACCATTCGATATATGAACAATAGAAATAAATAATACCTGTGCAACAAAAATGCTGCTCAGCCATTCCAGCTGAGAATCCTGTCCATCACAACATAAATGCCTAGAAGAAACACATTAACATTAATCTACTTCCAGTGAAATAGCATACTACACACACAATGCCAAAAGGGTTGTAACTAGATTGCAGTTACCTGAATAGTTTACCACTGTAGTCCACAGTGATTATCAAGAATAAATGAAGCAACAATAAAGATTGTGAGATAGATGTGGATTGAATTTGGGCATTCATCACTTAACATGCTTAGCAGATCAAACCCTGTATTGTTACAGTCAACCAGTTTTCAGTTCTGAAATTTCTTAAGGACAGAAAAACAAAGAACCTCATCTAAAATATCTTCTTAGACGTGATTTTCTTTCCAAAAACCATTCTCTTTCATTCTAACCGATCTTACTATGTTGTACTGAAGTTAACCCGAGAAACACAGGAAATAAACATATGAATGTATATGTACATATCAAACCCCCAGAATCAAGTAGAAAGAACTGTTCACTTTCACAAAATAATGTGTGTGACTGAGTTCACACATTTGAAAATATCTCATTATTTCTAATCATGGATAGATTTTCCTGAACAGCAATCTTTCAGCAAGGAAACACTAATCATCTATGTGACACTTCCTCACTTAATTTTTTTCCCTAAAAAATAAATATCAACAACTTTTGGTTTTCAGATATAAACAAGTTGTCAGGATGATCCTGCTGTTGCTTACTTACCAGTGATACTTCTCAGAGGATAATGTTAGACCCCAACTGCAGACACAAAAACAGAGCACAGAACATTAAAGAATATTAGCACATTCTGACTTAACAAATGAATTTAACAAAACTAAAGTGGAGTACACTCAAGAGTTTAACTCATACACTGTAAGCTAAAACCTTATTTCGTTGTTCTGAATCAATCTGAGAATAGAAAAGAACAACCAAGTTACAGCTGGCTCCATGTTATCATTTTCCATAATCTATGGAATCTAACCCAGCAGGGAGAAATAGCTGTGATTTGGCTTTAAAGCAACATACATGGTGAGTCTGCTCCCTGTTTTCAAGATGTGAGAAAGCTCACAGAAGTGCTAACCAACCTGAGAACAATGCACATCCACTTCTGGCTAGTTTCAAAGAAAAATCACTTCTTTGCCATGGCCATACTGTAGAATTTTGTTAAATTCTGTGAAAGCCACAATTTACCCTGAAAACAAGGCACTTTTTTGTCCTGAGTTTATTACTCTTTATCCAAGGGGTTGAGAAAATGGAAGGGCACAAGGCACTACTCCCACTCATGGAAATTGCAACTTACAAGTAGACAATGTGAGGGAAGAAGGATAAAGCATATATTATAATCCATCTGGACTCATTGCGATAAAGCAAAAAAAAAGACTATCTCAATATACACTGATTTCTCCTGCCCCCTCCCTATATTCTATTTCAGTCTTGATAATAATGTCATGCAACTTTGATCTGCAATATTTCACTTGTTAGCTTGAATAGCAGCAATGAAACATTTATTTCTGTGCCAACCACACCTGTAGAGATAAAATACCCTGTGAGGGAGTCTTTCGAGGGCAGGGATGCTGTTGAATTGCAACACTCCTCAGTCTCCACTACTGGCTATGCTGGTTAGGGCTGATGGGAATGGCAGTCAAACAACCTTTGGAAGGGACCACCCGCTTCCTGGCCTTGCTCTACAAGTTGGTCCACATGCTGTTGTTCTTTTGTTATACTTCCAGGTGCTCCTTGATCTTCTAACCCCCTGACTCAGAAAAGGAACAACCTGCACTGCAACTATGAGCAGGAGAAAGTAATGCCAGATGATGGCTTCTTGATTTTGTCAGGGATGCCAATAGCAAAGATTAAAGAAGATGACTTTCGGTGCCAACCATTCACAATTGAAAAGGGTAAGGTCATAATTCTTGTCGGTTTACTGAAAATATGATCCAAAGCAAGGTGGCAAATTGACCCTGACTAGCTGGAGGACCTAGTTCATGTGTTTTTTAAAATTATTTCCTCAGACAGATTGAGTTATACTTGATTTTGATCATGTGCAGCCGTAGTACTTGGTTTGCTCTTTTTGGTATATACTGTGTCTTGGTAGGATGAGAAAGAGGAGTCTAGGGAAGCCTGGGGCTGCAGCACACAGTGTTGTGGTTTGGCAACAGGGGTTGAAGAAGCCAGGTAAAGGGAAGCCATCCAGCAGCTCCCATTTATTCTCTAGAACTATATGCTTTTCATACATTATTTAAAATTTTGTCCAAAAACTGGAGTGCAAAATATCTGTGCTTGCTTTAGAGATGCAAACCTTTGCTTACTTTGCTCTTGTATGTGAGAAGAAAAAAATCCAAAAGTTCTTCCTGAAGGGTGAGTTTAAAACATGTTTTGCACACTTTGCAATGGTTTTCACGTTGGGGGAAATTTTGTGAAGATTTAATTTGTGAAAAATTTTTCAGAGAGCTTGATCACTTTTTAAACTGGAGAGTCTCAACATGTAGGGTGAGAAAATTCTTGAGTATTCTTTATATCTCTAACATGTGTATAAAAATAAAATGAGATAATCTGCAGCTTACAAACCCACTTCATACCACCAGTTTCAAGCTGTGGTTTGGACAACTGTGAGCTTCATGAAAAAAAAAAAAGCCCTGATGTAAAAGTAGTAACTATAGTGGTGCCAAGAGTTTAAAAAAAGAAAAGAAAAGAAAAACAGAGAGGGGGAAAACTCCGACACAAGAAAGATAGAGACCATGAAACCTATAGAGTTAGGCAGATGGGAGGTAGATCTGCACAGATTCAAAGTGCCACATCAGAGAAGGTGTTATTTTCTTCTTCTCTGGCTCTGAATTTGACACAAAGAAGACTAAACTACTATTTTAGCATTTACAGCACTGAAAATCTACCCATTAATAGAAATCAGGTCTGCTGCTCTGAGACAACATAACTAAGATGGCTCACAAGAGACACTGCTCCAAAATTAGGAAAGACCATTTAATAAAGATTTTTTTAAAAACAGAGAAGAAATAAACCGTGCAAAGGATTACCTTTGGCCAAATAACAATTAACATTGTAGAGTTACAATTTAATGCAGAAGAAAGGCTGTGTATAGATTAGCTTTCTTGTTTTATTGGCTGCTAAAACTTTACATCCTTCTGTCATCAGGAAAGCAAAACTGCTGGCTGAAAAGAAACCAACAGTAATTTCCTGGCTCTATTTCTTACTTTGTTGGTGGCTTCAGTTTCTTCTTCACTCCAAGATAAAGTTTCAGTGACTGGACTGGCAAAATTTTCTCCGGCTTACTGCTCTGTTGAGTTCAAAAATGACCAATTAGTGGAACAGACATATAAAGAAAATCATCTAAATCTCCTTAGCTTTTCAGTATCTTGCTTCACAATTGCAGCCCACTTAATGCCAGATTATTTTCTCTTTCTGTTAGTATGTAATCAGTTAACAGCCCAAGATGCTGCTGAAATCTGCTGTAATGACGTCAATTCCACCACTAGTACTATTATCATTACTAGCACTCCAACAGGGAAAGGTAATAGAGGAGGAAGTATTCAGAGATGTAATTTCTGAAGATAATTTGAAAAAAAAAAAATAGCACTTGCAAAGGTAACTTCATCTGAATGAGAACCTCCAGTGAATATACAAGTTCTACTTGAAATCATGCTAAATTTATAAACCCGAAACACAGAACAGGAAAGTGGAAGATGTCTGAAAATGAACTCACCATAAATGATGTAAACAGTATTCAAAATTTTTGTTACTCTCAATGAGAACAGGTGTCTCAACACCTCTCAATATATGATTTGTGGGCTTTTTCACATTTTAAATTTTTTTTCCAGTTTCTGGACTTTTTTCCCCCTCAAAAAACAAACCATGGTGCTTTGCAGGAAATACATTTCTTTTTGAGCAAAAATACATAGTATTTGTGCAAAATACCATACTTTTTAAGCAAACATTTCCAATTTTGCACAAGACACATTTCTATACACACAGACACACACAAAAATGACCAAATTAAAAAAAAAAAAGGTAATTGGAAATATGAAAAAAAAACCCCTCTCGGAATCTTGCCAAGCAGGGAGAAAAATTGGATATTTCTTTTCATTCAGATGTGAGAACAACATTTCTGAAATGTTTCATTCCTATTCATTAATGTGTGATCTACAGATGTAATTCTACACTTTTTTTATTCTCAAAGGAAGAAATCACTAATTTTAGCAACTGTCTTCATGAGGCAAGAAATTCTTTAAAAACTGCAGTTTTCAAAGACTATTCAAAGTTTACAATTTATTCTGCACATGATTTTTTTTTCATCAACACCAACACTTTCTTTGTAGGACATTCTGTACATTTTCTGTACAGAAAATTTATGCTATGCTGTGTCCTGTGCAAATTTTACCCAGAATAAATAATGAATTGTGAAGATTCTTGTCAGCCCAAGATTCTCATCAGCATTTTTCCATCTATTTTCAAACACTGTTTCCATTCCTAGCCATGACACATATTTAATGCTCTTTCATGGCTGAGCTCAGAATTGGGCAATTTTACTGTTTCAGTTGAAGTTAGCTAAACAAGGGAGTAATTGACTAGCAGGTATGATGTAATGGTTTCATCTCATACATCCAAAGCAGTTTTATAGCCTTTTAAAATAATTATTTAAACTATGGCATGAGATGAATGACAAATTCTGAGAAAAAATTTTTTTCTGCTACTTCTTTAAAAAAAAAAAAGGGCCACCAAATTGTGACACGATTAATGAGAAAACAAAGTGTTAGATTTGTTTGTGTCTATAACTGTACTGAGATATTTTCTGTACAGGAGGAAGGGGACAATGGGACTCCTGTGCTCACCCTGGGCTAACACCGTGTACAGCACTTCCCGCCTATCTGCACAGAACACCTGAATTGTACTTCTGTTTTTTGAAAGTGTGAAAGAAAGTGGTAGTCAGGTTTAGCCTGCAGGTGGTATAAACAGCAGTGCATGAAACAGAGATGTTGAAAACTCCAATGTTTTCCTCTACAGCAAATTCTTGCACTGGGAGAAATCTGAATAACGGACTGTTTTTAAGGGTATGGAAAGCAAATACTGCCTCACAAATCAGCATGCCGCTTTGTCTTAGAGATGGATCTTTTCCACTGGGAAACTAGAAAAGATGGTCCCAGTTCAATGGCATTCCCAATTCTCCTTTTAAGGTCAACACTGTCATGCTCAGGTAGCATTCTGTGCCTTTTAGGCAAACGTAACTCACGTTGGAATTGTCTCTTTAGCTTTGCATGCTGTGGTTAATTGGCCTTATGATGTTTCAAGAAAGATTCCTAACCCAATTTTGCTGCAGTAATAAAAGCATCATTCATGCAAAAGAAATGTACTTATTAATCTGGCTACGCTCAAGTGAACAAGTTTTTAAAATGATAAGCTTAGCAGCACAATACAGCATTTTCACGCAATTAATGTAATATTGTGCATAATGAAATAAACACAATATCTCTGCTGACATCACCCGTTTTGGATGGTTTACACTGGCATGTTTGAAACTAGCTATTAATTATGGAGAGGTGAGTTGGGGAGAAGATGAAAGAACTGGAGAAGGTTTTTTTTCTTTTTTAAGTAAAATCTAGCCATGCCTCCCTGCATTTTATACGTAGTACTGGGAAACAATGTAATAAAGCAACATGTCTTGAATCTTCTGGAGACAGAAATATTCCTCACCTAAGAAAACCTCATAAAATTCATGGTATCACCAGTCAACAGGTGCTTTGAAGGCAGTATACTCACATGGGGATGTAGCCAGATCCCTCTGTGATTCTGCCTGGTCACAAAGAAGCATAGAATAGCTGTGCACAACAGTGTCAAAGGCTTTTCAGTAATTCTCAGTGGTGGTAGTACATGGCTCAGCCTAGCATGGGCCTGCATGTGGATCTGTTATGCTATGTTGAGCCATACAGGATTGCAGCCCACATAAGGGTAATATACAACTAGGATATTTGGAAATGGAGTGCTTTTGCTTCTTCCTCTTTTTAAAAGAAATGTTCATTATTTTACCACTAATAGAATACCTATCTAGCATTATCAGATATTATCATAAAAAGGGAAACATTTAAGTAAAAGAAAAAGAATGAATAAGAACAGTTTACTGCTTAAGCAATGCAAAATTTAGGGCAAGTTATGATAAACACTTGCCAAGTATTAATTAAGACTTCAAATCACGCCAAAACGTGCCAACTGTAGATTGTTTTACTAAATAATTAGGCATTATTTTAGAGAAAATGCTTAATGCCATCATTACACCAACACTTTGACCCTTTCTTTTTTAAGTGATTTCCCTTTTTCCTTGGAAAGTCATAGACGCTTTTCTGTGAAAGGCATGTAAGGGAAGACATTCTGATTAAATACTGATAACATTTTTGTTTGGAAATGTCATGCCTAATGCTATTGCAATATTCTTTCAGCTGTGAACTAAAACATCAGGGCATATGGTACTCCTGAGCTACTAAAATTGTCCAGACATTGCTATACTTAGCCACAGAATTTATAAAGACATAAAAGGCATACCTGGTGGGCATATGAAATAGGGCCTTCTCAGTGGCTGCCCCAGGTTTTCTAACTCCCTTCCCAGAGAGGCCAGAACAATCCTTCCATCAGTAGGCTGTTCTTCCATTATCAGGTAAAGATATTTTAATTCCGAAAGCTTCTAGAACTGAAAGGGTTTTTTTTCTGACAAACTTTTAGATTTGAGGGTGCTGTATTGCTTCTAAAATCTTTTTATCATTTTTGTATATTTTACATTGTTTAAATATTGTGAATAGAACACATAGTCTTAGCCAAGGATCTGGCACTGTTATATAGTTCTGAACCTAAGTTTAGCCTTAGATTTGAGTTTCAGTACCAGTCCATCACCTGATGATAAGAAGCTTGGGCTTTATACTCTACATCTTGGTTCTTAATTTCTTGGGAGCCACTGTCATAGGGTAAGCCCCTCTCTTCCTGTAATCATTCTGATAACATCACCAAAAATCATGTTCCAATATCTGACTGGATGGAAGCGCAGGTTATATTATGCTCCCAACCTTCTTTTCAGAAAAGCAAAGCATAACTGATTTATTTTGGGTATTATATGAGAGAAGGAGAAGAGAAGCTTGTGTAAAATGAACAATAATCCCAAGATTAAAGTGAAGTAAGCCTTCCCCTTTCCTTTGCCCGGCCCTTCTGTGGACTCTCTTAACTCTATTATAATTGGCATGAACTATTTTTTTAGAGGTTTTCATGGTTTACTTTGGAATTTCAAACCTCTCTATCATGAAAAAACTGTTTCCTAAAGAGAGTAGATAACTGAAGAAAAATTATGCTTCTTGTGAAAAAATCTCTCACACTGATGAACTGAGATGGTTTAATTTAAAAACATCTTTTGAGAAAAGAAATGAATTCAAACTACCTGATTACTTAATACGCATGTATGTTTACCTGAGATAGTCTATTGAGTTTTACACATGAAGCCTATTGACTTAAGTTGAATTTGTTCACTGCTCTTTCTCCTTGAAATACAATCACCACAACACTATTACACCATTCCACACTGTTCAATCTTCCTTAAAGCCTACTGCTGGAGAACTTTAACTGTTGCCTCCCTCCTGCTCCTGCTCCTTCATTATCTTAAGCATATAATGCAACTGCTTGTTTTGTTCTTGTTGTAGAATGCTTCCCCCCTCTCCTCCCCCTCCCCACTCCTCCATTACTGCTTTTCACCTTGTCTGGATTCAGTGCTGCAATTTGCTCAGAACTGAGAGCCTTATTGATGGTGCCATATACAAGGAGTATGGAATAAAACCAATAGATCTTTGCTGTCTGAATTACTTAAACAAACAAGGCTATTCAGTCTTTACAAATAAGTGAGGTGCCTCTTTAAAAAGTGTCGGCAATACATTCTCCATTCACTCATCAAGTGTGCTTGAATTAAATGCTACACTGAAGTACATTGTTGTGCAAATCAGAATAAACTTCTTTTTAAACCATCACTTTTTACTTATCCCACTGCCATAAATCAGGTTGTTTTCTAACTTCCTTAAAGCCAAGCAGAACAAAAAACGTTCCATGTCAACTGTCAAACACTAGGTAAAGGGAAATGTTTTTACGTATAATTGCTCATGATTTAAAAGGGCTCAGTGTAGGCATGCCTACCTTCATATCCTTGTAAAGCAGAAGATTTCCTTCCCGCAAAACAAAATAACGGTCTTGAAACTTATTTCCAGACAGTAATTTGGATGGCTCCTCTTTGTATTTCAGATAGCTGGCTTTTACTGTGCCTTTTGTATTTTTCTCTGTCAAGATGATAAAAAGTACACTTGGTTCAGAGTATTTTTTTCAAAAAAAAAAATACCATACAGAATAATGAATCTATACATTTTTAACATTCTTCTGCACAAAGGAAAACAAATGAATAAGAGTAATTTGACTGCTCCCATTTTTTTTTCCAGAATGTTGCAGTCCTTTGCAGACATAATACTGAAGTGGAAAGCACCACCAGCTTAGTCACACTCTCACTACCAGAGAAGGAGATTGCCACCCAGTGTACGCTTACCACCAACTGTCTTCTCAATAACAGGTTCCAATGGCTCAATGGAGCCACGGCAGTATGGAAGGGGTATCTTGGAGAAGTGCCTGGACAAGTCATTTTGCAAGCCATATGTCCCTCATTGCCTTGGTTCCATGGATCCCTTTAGAGCCCAGCACTGAAGAAACAGCTTGCAGAAGGTGCACATCAGGTGGTTATCTCCTTCTCTGGCAGCAGCATTGACACAGAGGTACACTGGTTGCCTGGAGTTGACATCACTGTTGGAGTTGTCCACTGACATTCATTACTACTACTGCTCTTCCATTCAGAAGGAAGTCCTTGCATGAGCCCCCAAACAGTCAAACTGCTTACGCTACAGTGCACTGCATGAGCAGTTTGATTCAATGGGACCCTGGCCTGAATGCTGGTCAGCCCTGGTAGCATAGTGGTTAAATGCCAGTACTGCAGCCACAAGGTTGTGAGTTCAATCCTGCTGGGCTCCAGGTTGACTCAGCCTTCCATTCTTCCACAGGTCGGTAAAATGAGTACCCAGCTTTTTGGATGCAATTAGCTAACATATTGTAAACCGCTTAGAGAGCACCTAGCTGATAAACGGTATAGAAATACACGTGCTATTGCTATTGCATCTGAAACCAGGCATACTTTGCTTAACTTTATCTATGATCTATTGAATTAAGCCAAGTTAAGTCTAGGCTTAATTATCCTGGCGTTCTTTTTTTTCCATAAACAGAATAAACGCAGTCTGAAAATAAAGAATCAATAAACGCATAGTTGCACCACTGAACCTGCCTGCTACTTTAGCTACCTGTACTCAACTATACCTAGAGAGAGCTCAGCACAGTTATGCTTTCAGCAGTCAATTGCAGCTGAAAGCTTAAGATATGGTACCAGTTCTCTATGTTACAAACTGACAGTGAAATCACATTTGATTTACTTCCACTACTTCCTTTTTTTAGATCCCAGATTTAAGGTGCATCACTGCTAATAGAAGGAACAATGCTGCTGGAATCAGAGTCCATTGTAACATATTTTGAAACCATTTGCTCAGATAGGAGCAAGAGGCTATAATAACTCCGTGCCCTCAAAAGCATCAGTAAATATATGTGAATGAGACATATTTACAAGACTGTGAGTGACTGCAAAGACATTGTTGGGAAAGGGCAGTACTGAAGTCTCACAAAGGTAGCATTTTGCCAGTATGCGATCTGGGCAAAAGTTGAACATTTTGATTGTAATGAAAGTTAATCGCACATCTCATGTTTCAAACTTCTTTTTAAAGTGCTCCTTTTCGTGCTGAATGGCACCAAAATAATCTTCACAGGATTGAAATGCTCTTATTAAACAAGCTACAGACCTTTGAACAATAGATTGTACAATGCAACATCAAAATGCAGCAGGAGCCAGGCTTGTCATTCTGTGACAAGCCAGAGAAAGTAAACTATGGTTTCTTTCTCTGGTCTGTCAGGGTACAAACAGGATGGAGTACTGACTTCTGCCATACAGCTAACATAGAGCTTGGGTCCATGGATTCTTAGCTGCTTCTAATGGGAAGAATAGGAGGGTGTGAGTCTCCCAAAACACTGGCTTGTCATAAGAAACCAATCAGGACCATTTTTTCACACTACTTTGTTACAGCACCATGATTCCACCTGACTGGCCATGGCTGTATCCTGTGGAATCCTGGGGTTTTGTAGTTTGGTGAAAGAGTTGAGCTGACTCACTGAGAATTCTAAATATCCTTCGCTAAACCACAGATCCCAGGACTGCACAGGATGTGTGCCATGGCAGTTAAAATGGAATCACAGAGCTCTGATTGGGCAGTCTGAAAGAGCTCTGCATCTTAGGCCCTTTCCGCACCAGGCTATTAAAATGGTGCAGAGCAACCTCCAACGGAGGTCTTCTGCACCGTAGAGTGGACTGGGGTGGACTACTTTTTGTAGTTCCACACCTCAGTCCGCCCCGGAGCGACCGGAATTGGTCGTGCAGTGTGTTTTTAAAAACCTCTTTTTAGAGGTTTTTAAAAAGCACGGAGTGTGTGACTCCATGTAGCTCCGTTGCTGCGCTCCGGTGCAGATTTGCAGGCGCACACTAGCGCGTGCCTGCAGATCTGCCGGGGGTGGGCTTTAGGCTGGCGAGCTTCTCCGGTTGGTGGAGAGCCTCCACCAACTGGAAGCTGCCATTTTGGACGCCGCAGCAGTGCAGAGCGACGAGCTCGCACTGCTCCTCGTCCCGACGGACTTGCCCAGACGCTGAAGAAGTCCGGTGAGTCCCGTTTTTGTGCGGTTCCTTTCCCACATGTGGAAAGGGCCATAGTCTGACACCCAGTATAAGGTGATTTCCTGTGTCTTCGCTGATCCAAGATATGAGTCTACAACACAATAGCTTTGAAGGATCCTTCTTATAATTCATATAATACTTGGTTCTTCTCAAAATTCAAACACATTTCTTCCTGCATATATCTGAATTTTATTAAGATAAGGGATCACACAGCACTTTAAACAAAGCTTTTGTTGTGTTTTATAGTTATTTATCTGTCCTGGGATATAATAGGGCAGAATCATGGCTTCATTGGATTGGTGCTATATATCTTTCATCTCACTGCGATCACTCTGAAAGTGGAAGTTCATGCAGGATTAATAAATGATGGCCTCTTTTGGTAATGATGTGGAGCACTGTATTCTGTAAAAAAATAAAAAGCAATTTCACTACATACCGTTGCACTGCTTCATTGTGTCGGCCGTGAGAAATTTCTTTACAACAAGATACGCACTGCTGGGATTAGTCAAAGCACTCCAATGAAGAATTTGTTCTAGAACATTCTCAGTGTAGTGTAATGGACGTTCTGAGAGGAAAACCCGGGGGGGGGGAAGTAGTATTTATGAACAAGTTAAGATACTTTTATTTTTAATGAAACATATTTTTTGCTGCAGTTCTCACTTTATTATTGAAGTCAAATTTCATTTTCTGGTCAAACTCAACAATTCTACATAACAGCTAAAATAGTTACAGAATCCCAGAATACAATGTAAGTTCTGGCTGCTCTTTCTCCTCTAGTGATTCCTTAAATGCAGGCACTTCAGGTGTACAACGGGAGATTGCCCCACCCTTAGTCTCATGAACAAAGGGATGACATCACACACTCACTGCCAGAGGTATAACTCTTATCTAATTCTTACAGTTAAGAACAAAATAACTCCAAAGTATTCTTCTGGATAGACAAGATTGCAAGAGGTTTTGTCTATATTATTTTATTCTATTTATTTTCCTTCTGGAGACTATTTGCCAAAAATGCGCAAAGGTGCTTGACACAAGATACATTGTAGTCTGAGCAAAATGCCAATGTTTGGTACAAAGTAACTAGGGCTGAGGTGGACAAGCTCAGGTGCTTCTTCCCACCCTCCACAGGGTATCTTGCTGTATTCTTGAGAGTACGAACATCTGTAGATGTTCTTTCTGTCTTTACTCACTGTTCCCATCCACTCCAGGGTTTGGATTTCGGCCTACATGTTGGAGAGTAACACTTTCTAGGGGAAGTCTACTGTAGGCTGCCAACATGATTTATCACCTTGGTCATGCAGAGTTTTAAAACTTTATTGTGACCTTATGAAACCTAGAAGGGTCTGCTTCATCCAGAGCAGTACAATTTCTTCAAAATTATCTCCAGTATATAAACAATGGAAAGGGGCAGAGCTGACAGATAAACCGGGGATGGGGGGTGTGCGGCAGTGAATACAAATCCACTGTCCTCATTCCACAACTGTGTAAATTAGAACGCCCAGACTGGGCTGTATGAAACAGTATTAGAACTCAAGCACAGTGTCTGTAAAGCTATAATAAAAAAATGACAACCTTGAGGCAGGTCATTACCATGTGGGGCAGTCCAACCACACAGAACCAGAAAACACAATATGGGAAGGCAGCATTTTCATACTAAATGCTGGACTACAGCTGCCGTTTCCAGCCAGACTATCTGAGGATGGTGGAAAGTTTACTTCATTGCATGCAGAGGACACCAGTTAGTTAAAGTTGGCTTTATAGAATGGGAGTAGATGTTTTTCAATCTAAGTATGCATCAATGTGGAAATGATGATTTCCTCTTATATAAACAGAGATCCCCAAGACATCCTTAATACAGTTGCCCTCTAAAGGCTCTGTGTGAAGTTTAATAAACACTATTTCTCATGGCCTAGCTTCAATTCCACCTTAAAGTAGATGTTTCAAGAGAACAAGGCAGCAAAACATCCACATCCAGCAATAACGTGTCTGCTCCCAGAGCAAACACCTACTGCTTTATTTATAGTTACATTGAAGACCATCTGCCATAATGGATTATATGGTGCATAAATCATCTTCTTGAAATGCATTAGTTATTTTACTGGCAACACACCTCATTTGCAAACTATCCATCACATAGAAATTACAACAAAAAATTATATACTACAGATCCTATTTTATGGCAAGCCCCCTGTACAAGGCCAGATAATTTTACCAATTATTTCTGCTGCTCCATATGTAAATAATTTAGTTGATCTTTAATATTTCAATTCCAATATTTCAGACATCTAGCTGTCAAACTTACATATCCCATTATTCTGCTCCCAAGGTCATTATGTGCTTGCCAGTAAACAGTGAGAGAGTTATTTGTTCCAGTCCAGCAATAAATATCAGAAGAAAATTGCATTCTTGAAAAAGTAACATTTTAATATACTTGTATTCTCAGAATTTGCTTTCAGCCAGTTAAACAAATTGCATTTAGCCAGTCTCAACTAAGACTTTTGTTTGCTAAAAATAAACCAGATGATCCCTGAAAAGTAAATGATAATGAACTGAATTTCTGCAAGAGGATCATCTTTATTATTGCACAATGAGATGATGGTTAAAAGGTTTAAAAGCAGTTTCACACATGTGTGTGCATGTGGATGCCTATACCTACTACACAGAGAAGTGGCATGTTAGAGCAAAGTCTTCTTCCTGACATGCTGGTGATCAGGGTACAGAGACTATTATTTTGGGAAAGCATTCTAGTCATGCCACTAGAAATATGGCATAGTTCAATAAAAGTTCAGTAAAAGTTCAGATACAATCATCACATGAAAATGAGACCAAAGACATCAATACATCTTGAGTGCTGAAAATTCTGTCCATCACTTCTCTCTCAAAATTTAGGGATGCAATCCTTCATTAATTATTTTTCTTGAAAGAAACAATAAGGAATTTTAGGAATTTTCTTCTCACTCTGGGGACATTATTAAAAATTGAACATTTTTTTAAGACAATAGTTAGTGACTTATTTTGTGGAAAGTTCACAGATGTTTATTTTGCACAGAAAATATTTTCTGCAAAAAAAAATGCACATACAATAATACTTTCACTTCCAGATGCTATTTTCAGTGCAAAATAACCACGTACAAATTTTGCACAGTGTAAGTTTCTGCCTGCCATATTTTCTGCATTGGAAGCAACATTTTCTGCACAGACAATAACATTTCAGTGAGGAAATATTATTTTCTGCACAGAAAATAATGTTTTCTGCACAAAACAATCACATACAAATTTTAAATAGTCTTAAGTCCCAAACTAGGAAGAGTTTAGTTCGCCCATGATTCCTCTCATGCTGTTTTTTGAATATGTTCTATTTTTTTTTCCAGTGCTTACTCAAAATGTTCTATTAATGAATGCTCTGTAAGCTTCTTGCCTTCATTCCTATTAAAATTTTCCACTTCCTTTATTCATTTCTTTTCCTTCTAATCCTTCCCTTTCACCTATCCCTCTCTCTCTTCCTGCATATTTCTCTGCAATATATTCAAGTGAACTTAAATGTTGCTTGTCCTTATGGATATAAAGACAAATCAGCCAGTTTGGTCTCTTGAGCAGGTCAACAAGTGCTGAGGACAAAAGGCTTTGACTAAACAACCTATAAGCTCTAAGTAAGAGCATCTGAGAAAGAACTTCTATGTTAGAACTGCATTGGAGAAGATGCCATTAATGCAATTAGCTATACCATAGCAAATGTCAAGTTTGGACCAGCAATCTTGGCAGAGAGATAGTGGAGCTTCCATCTGTTACTTTCCACTACAGTCTTAATCAGCACCGGAGGGAAGGTACACTAATGTGCATCAGTGGAAACTTGGGAGGGGTGGACAAAGCATTAAAGATACAATTGTCAGAATCCTCATCTGGATTAGGGATTTATGCCAACCATTTTTAAGCCATTTTTGCAATTGCTGACGTTTTGTCTAGTTTGGCTTTAGACAGGCAAATAAAGGCTGTTGGCTCATAAACAATGATCTCACTTTGGCTTCTATCATCACAAAGGAGCACTAAAGAATCCATTTGGAAAAAAACAACAGGCCCATACCACTGAATGGAGGAAAGAATGTTGTCCCAAGTGATACGTAATCCTGGCAGTCACAAAGAATGGAGAAGTGTGTTTGAGGTGGAAACATTTCAGAAAGTTCTCTGTGCTGCTAATGAAGACCTTGATAACCCAACTAGACTCAATCTCTATTTTAATAGATAGTTGTACTGCCTTTTAAAAACTTCCTTTAGTCTTCCGTATAAAGATAGTCAAATAAATCAGACTGGATCAGATTGACTGGATAGAGCTGATGGGAAGTGCAGGCAGAGCCATCTAGAGAAGAAGTGTTTGTTCATCTCTGGAACAGATGAACATGGAAGATACAAACATACAAATACTTCCTTCTCCCAGCCCACAGTGAATATCACTAACCTAGCTCTCCATTTTCAATCACTTCAAACGTAGCCCATATATCATCCTTATGGGGTGTGATATTCTTGATTCCCAGTATGTCATTAGTCAATTCTTCTGCTTCCATCATTGGTGATACCTGTTTTGACAATCACAAAGAGTACAGAAACCATTCAAAGAGGCAATGAGATTCTACTTTGTACTGGACTTTTATTCTCTACGGAAAAAAAACCTGCCTAACCTTTTTTTTTTAAGAGCAATTGCAAAAATGCCAATTTTAGGAATCTGTTCATTATTTTATCACCTTCACTGCCAAAGCATCATTAACCGTGCAAGGGGAAATTGGAAAGGGCTCACATTTCCTTTGGGAAAGTATTGAGGGATGCAATTGAAAGCAGTTTTCCTTATGTCTTCTTTTCCAAATGCTTATTTGATATTTCTGAAAGTCTGAAAGAACACTCATGTCACAGAAAGAGACAGAATTGCTCTTTCATCCAGGTCTTGCTGGCCGACTGCATGTTGTCTAAAATGATAATGAAACTGATCACTTTGAAGCTTAAGGAAGGTGTTTAAATTCTCCTACTTCTCTACCACCACCACCACTACCATCACCACCTCTTGTATATGAAAATTGGGACAATTCTACAGAGCTTTCCAAACATGTTATTAGAACCAACACTACAAATTTCAATTATCTGGAACAATCAATTTGGGCTTTTCTACAAAAACAAAGGCACTTTGCTTCTAAATACAAATGTCCAGATAATATTTAAGTGACCTTGTACCATTAAGTAAACACAGCAATCACTTGGTCATTGTTAATTTCTGTGCATTACAAAAGTAAAGCAATCACACTTTCAAAATTGATATTGTCACAAAACTATCATTATCTACAGCTTTTAAGTCATATAAGTAGTTGTAATACGCCCTAACCTGGCTAGTACCTTGTGGTTTATCACATCAACAACACAGTTCTGACAGAAAAACAAAAACCCTCCCATAACCGCAACATCTCATTGAAACACAAACTGTGTAGGCAGCTCACTAAGGAGTATGTTATGGATATCTTCAGCTCTTGCATTAAGGTTTTAAAATCTACTTTGTGAGCCACCCAAGGAAACGTGGCTGTTGGATGGCAGAACAAAAATAATGAATGAATGAACAAATGAAACTCCCCTACTCAGATTAGTAGGAATAGGTCCCATCACTTGCTTAGAGAAGGGAAAGTGAAAAGGACATTGTCTTCACTCACATGCTTTCTTCCCTCCCCAACCACTGCAGACAAATAACTTAAGTTATCACCAAGAATGGAGCTCAGCTTCAAATGTGCAGCTCCAAATATCTGACTAGTGGTTAGGCGAATGTGAAAGCCAGCATAGTGGAAGGGTTTAAGAACCTCAGTAGAACACCAGCGCAGCAGGGTTCAACTCCCAGCTCAGCCAGGGTAAACCACTAGGTGATCTTGGTGACATAAGTCAGGGAACTTAAAGGCACATAACAACAGACAGACATACAAACAGATGCCTCCTTCCATGCATGCATATGACCTAATACAGCCACGCTTTATTAATTTTAGTAATCATTAGAACAAACTGAACGAAGATAATTTAACTCGATAAAATAAAACAAAGATTAAAAAAAAAAACACTAGAGCTCATTTTCATAAACATATATTTGAAAACTCAATCAATTATGCTTTGTAACAGGGAGGGCTGCTTTCTAGCTTTCTATTTGCTTCATTTAAGCTCTTGACACTGTAATAGATGTGTATTAGATAGCAGCATGTTATGAAAATAAATGCATGTTAGCCCCGGGCAGGGAGGCAGTCTAGATATAAATAAAGATAAGATGAAAGCCAGAAATGATTTGAAGGCACACAGCAGCAACAAAATGACCAGCTTGTAATAACAACAAGCCTGTCAGTATAAGGTCAGAATAATATATGGTTCCTCAAGTGTACACGAGGAAACAGTCACTAGTCAGACCCTCCTTGGAGGTGCATTTGCTGATGCCAGTAGGATGGTAAGAACTCCTACTAAACCCCAAGCAGAGTTAGTGTTAGCTGATTGGTTAGATGAAGGTTAAAGAGGGTGTGAAACAGAAGCCTTTTGAGCATCAAAGCACCAGATCTTGCTGTCAGCAAACTGGTCCATCTCTGCTGCTGCTGCTAGGCAACTGCTGATAAACTGAACTTCTACTTGTGCTAAGATATTCCTTTGTTGATGAAGTTTGTTATCTAATACTAAACTTAATGCCAGTGTATAGATAAGGTTAAAGAGACCTGCTAGGCGACGGGGTGTAATGCTTTGCTATATAATTCCAATAGAGGTGCAAGCTTTTTATAAGAATGGGCCTAGATTGATTCAAGGTATATGCAAGTTGTGCTGCTGAGGATGGAATATTTGTCCATGCTATTTGTGTTAACTAAAATAAATCTTGGTATAAAACTACAAACTTGTTTTCCTGTTGATTTCCTGATAGACAAGACTTAAGAATACTTAAGGGGAATAAAGGTGCTAATCTGACTAATGGATAGAATTGTGGTTTTCACCTTTGGGAGCTTAGGTGATTGGCACAGCAACTCCCAGAAGATTTAATCAGGTTCAGACAAACAGGTATAAGGAAAAGAACCTTCAATCTTCTACAAGATATATGGGTGGAGGAACTATGTCTGTGTCAACCTAATTTTCAAAATCAAGCCCAAATCCAATTACAAGTCTCAACTATAATAGTCCTATTGAAACAACTGACTTTATCTAAGTGTTGACTTATCATCCAGAAGGTGATTCAACTGGTCTCAATGCTAGTTGGGACCAAATGGATTTAGGCCACAAACAAGTATAAAACAAATTTAAACACACCCATGCACATATACAACTTATGTGTATGGGGGGAAATCAATTTAGAAAAATGGCATCAAACCCTTATTATTATGCTGCTGTCCGGCTCCTTTCTTTCCACATAAACTTCAATTAACAAGTCTCCAGCCTGGGATACCTAGAAGAAATGGCAAATTACAAAAATCAAACATTGAAGAAACTCATTTTCCTGCCTCTTCTATTTTTCTTACTTCCCACAGTATGATCTTTGTATAACCAAGCCCTACCCCACAGAGCCACTCTTACACATGATAAACAGTGCAGGGAGGGCAAGCATTGGTATACCACATGCAAGAAACATGCCTGCAACAAACTCCAAAGGCCTGAGGCTGAATTCTTATGGGGTGAGGGTGGAACTACTTTCTTTTGTTCCCATTAGCATGGCTGGTATCAGTAACACAGTAGGATCTCTAATTCAGTTGGAATGAGAACAACAATCACTGGCTGCATTTGGCCATCATAGTAAACCATAGTTTATTGTGATAGAAAAGAACCAAGGTATTTCACTATCAGTTCCTCATTTGACACAGCAGCATGAAGAAGTTCATAAGCTTTGCTCTCATTTCTAGCATAAACTTTTGTGGATCCCAATGCACACTTCATCTGATGTATGAAGTGAGGTCTCTGCGGACAGACAAATATACCAACAGGTGGTTTGGGATGGGATAGGAAAGGAAATGTGAATTATAATATGAAGGCAAAACATGTGACTAAGATGATGAAGTGACTGGTTCATTTTCAATGACGGTCATAAAGAGTACTTAAAGGAACAATGGTAGGAGATAAGTTTTAAATATAAGTCAAAGTAAGCAGCTGATGTAGGAACAGCGGAAGAAGGTCTTGGTCTAGCGCACTGATATGGACGCAGGATCAGTAAAGCATTGCAATAAAGCACATGTGAGAACCCCTTAGTAGCAGGAATGTCAGCTAGTGTTTCAATATGCATAGAAGCCACTGTCTCTGTTCAAACAGAGAGACTAGAGTTTGTATGCATATCCTAATTCAGCTGTCTTTCTTTCCAATCTACCTTTGAACATTCTGAGCTCAAGGACTGCTGCTCAAAGGTCTGAAATGTAATCTCCAAGAAACCTGAAGTGTTCTGCAACTGGTTTCTGGGTATTCTCATGTCTACTGACCAACTTGTTTCCATTTATCCTTTCACATAAATACTGTCCAATGGGACATTATTGATAAAAAACGTATAGATAACGTTAGAGGATAAAAAAATGCAAGCACATCTAATGACATGGCTGAAATTAGGTCGTGAATTATCACTGTTCACATAGATGTGGAGGCAGAATTGGCATTTCAGTTTGCAGCAAGGTCTTTTTCCCGTCTTTCCATCCATATTATTTGTCCTTTTGCAGGAGAGTAACTGATAGTTGAGTGTTCTCTATAGGGAGGATAACATTATTCTCCAGGAAACATGTTTATAGGTGCATGGTCTGGAGAAAGCTCGGAATACTTGTAATTAATTGTTGTTTTCAATAAATAAAGTATAACCAAGTTACATTACAACTGTAAGTTAGCAGAGATAACATTACCCCTGTTGAAGTAATATCAATTGTGCATTGTTACCAAATGACCGCTGAAGGCTAAAGTCTTTTCATTTAGAGGAGATCCAATGCCACAAGTGAGTAAATTAAGTGACTTATGTAACAGAAGAGAAAAACATGGATTTTTTTTTTAATGATTCTGAAACCAGTCCAAATCAGCAGGTGCTATGATTTCCCAAGGCAAGCCAGAATAACAAATCCCATATGTAACAGAATGATTGATATGGAGCAACATCCACATCCATCAAGACAGTAACAGTGTGTGATGTTTGGAGGTGGGGGAGAAGAGAGATTTATGGAAGAAAGGCATCTGTGCTTCTGGAATATTTATTGGTAATATAGCTTGGAATGATAAAAGAACAAAGGAGTTTTGGGAAGCATTTCAAGTAACTTTCTGTAGAAATACACCCCCCCCCGTAACTAAAACACACAGTGCCACTATGTTTTAAAAGAGCTACATAATGGAAAAATTAGGACTTTAAGGTCACAGTGGCCTCTGAGAATTGAAACTAATGAAATCATTTGTGAAAGGGAAAAACATTACAAAGCGACTTTGAAGAAAGCGTCTTAATTATACTGGCAACGACTCAGAAAAAGGCTATTTCCTAGTCAAATTTGCTTTTTAGATGATATTACTGAAAAAAAGGTTGGAGAAAAAATGAAGCTGACATTTGATTTCCACTGGGTATATGTAAACAACTGCACATTGGAGATGGGGGAAAAGTACTGAAAATTACAGCAGCAAACAAAAACAGCTGGCAAAGTGTTTGGTAGGCAAGGAAAAAAATGAAGAATGGTTAAAGTGCCAACTGGAATGGAAAACAAGGTCATGCTAAGTGACATGAGAAGCGTGAAATTTTTCCTTTGAGTTGTAAAAGAAGTTAGAGCTAAGTGAGTTTTATTTTTGAATCAGCTTTTTTATTTTTAATAATTCAAAAGATAGCTTTTCAACTCCTACCCTCCAAAAGCCTTACTTAATTTCTGGATTGCCAACTGCCTCTCACTGCTATATGAAAAGAGGTGTTCCATAAAATGTACAGCAACATTTATATAATTTTTGACTTCTGAAAGGTTAACAGAGAGAAGATTGTTTCATGCAACAGACCATAGGTATTATATGAATCCTTTTGCTTGCTGAAAGCAGCTGGAAATATAGCTCCACCTAGTGGTTTCCATTAGTTTTTTTTTTTAAGTTCATTGCGGCCTTCGCTACAGAAAATCATTACTTCCTTTTTCAGATCAGTTAGATATAGTAACCTTTGCAATGCTGTTAAACCAAATCTACAAATATATACTATCCTCTGCTTAAAATATATACTTCTCCACTGACGAACTTTCAGGACTTGGGCAAACAAAGAGAAGCTCCTTCAAAGTGTGATCCGCAGTAAGAATTGCATTTCTTTCCCTATCAGGCAGAATGACACTCCTGCCCTTTTAAAAATCTTTTGGCAACAAATGAAGTTCTCCTCTTAATTCATAAGAAAGCAGGAGTTCTTCTCTTAATTCCTTGACACAGACAAAAAGGATTTAAGGTATGTGTAATAGAATCAAATAATCGTTTCACATCACTACTTTGAGTATTTGGTAAGGCACTGCTTAGCCCCCCTCCAGTTCTACCATGTTTTGCAATTCACTAGGCTTTGTGAAAGATGATGATAAGTAACTGGTCCAATTTGAAATTCCGCCATAATCTTAGCAGCCTGTGCTGTGCTTATTATATATTGAACTCTGTTTTGATGGATGAATTAGGAACGTCAATGGCTAATCGGGCATGGCAATAGGGTGGTTGCAAGGGAAGTCCAAGGTCAGCAGCAAAATTTTCACTTTAGCCATTCCTGAATCCCTGGATTCTGAAGACTGTGCTCTCCAGTCCCAAGTTCATGATGTCAACCTGGTGAAAACAGAAACTCCTGTCTCTGATGGTCAGGCAAGAAGAGAGAGTTTGCCAATATAACACACAGATGTCCATTCTGCATTCCTGGACAGAATAGTTGGTATTGCATACCTCAGTTCATTTGTGTGGTAGAGTGCTAAAACCTTTGTGCATGGAGGCTTACAGTACAGCCTCAGGCCATAGCACTCAGGGTTCAAGTTCTGAGGCTGCGTCCAACACACTGGATCCTCCAGTGAAAATGGAAACTGCAACTGGAATGGACTCCCTCCACCACTGCAGCAACATGTCCCCTGCCCCCCCACACATCTGTTCCTCGAGCAAAAAAGGACTTGTCATTACTCACTTGAGTATCCTTCCATTTGGTAATAAAGCTATTCTCAATATCCATTTGTTTCACTTGATCTTCAGGTACCTGTCCATAAACAAGTAATTTTACAATAATATTAGCAGACAGGCATCCACATTTTTTTCGTTAACTAAACATGGTAATTGGTCTACATGTCTAAGAAAACTAAGGAGATTTGAAAAGAACCCAAATTTGAAAGTACTTCTCATCAGGGAATTCTTAAGGCACAAACAATTCCATAATTCAGTCTCCAAACTTATCTGGAAAATAATTTTGGGCATCTGGATCTGTTCCCCCTTCTTTTCCTGCACTTGATACCTTTCTATTTTGATTCCATTGATCTATACTTGCAGTCCAGCATTGAGAGGGAAGAAACCTGAGGTCACAGAATCTATTCTATCACTTTGGAACACAGAAGACAAAAAGATCTTGCATTCTCCCTGCATGTAAAAAAATAGCAAAGATGGATCTAGCTCAGCCAGCTCCCTCTGCTAGTTTTCTATCTGCAAATACTTTTTGTTTTGCTTTCCATGTGCACTCATAGTCTGGAGATCATGTGGAGATCAGGATAATTTTGCAACTGTTAAAAGGAAACACTATGGCAAATGAAAAACTTATTTTAAATGCTGAACACAGTTTTAGGCTATCCCATTGTAAAACACGTATAAGTACAATGGCATAGTGACACATTTTAAGAAGAACTTGGAGTTGTTATTTAGGGAGGACTATGACTTCCCTGAGTCTCCCATCCTATGACCCCTATGCTGGTGTGGGAATTTTGGAAGTGATTATCCAATAAAAATAAAATAAAATAAAAATAAAAAACATAAAAAGGAACTTTCCCAGACTTGGATAATTATGCTCTTGATTAAAAACAAAAAAAGAAAGGAAAATCCACAGCCATGACCCTATGAGACAGAGAGGCTGACGGATAACATTATGCCTGCTTTTTTACACTCAAGAGAATGCACAACCCTTTTAATGAGTCAGACCCATTTGCCCACATACAACAGCGCTGCTGATAATGAACTGCAGTTGTTCTCCAGGGTTTCATGTACGATTCTCCCCTAGTCCCACCTGAAGATCCAAAAGACACTGAATCTCAGACCTTCTGCACAAATAGCCTGCGTTCTATCAGTAAGCTAGGCCCTACGGCCTATGCTGTGGTTAAAAATCCTGCTATAAAACACAGACACCCAAAGTAAAAAAACAAGTCACATACACACAAAATATTGATTATGGAACATCATTGCATTCCTATGCACAATGATCTCAAATTGCACTCCGTGGAACTTAGTGGTGTTTCCTACGTGAGTTATAACACACAGTGAGCTTTAGCAGAGTATGTTGAGCCCAATGAAGTACAACCTTTAGCTTTTAAGCAGAAAAGGAAACAATATCGCAAGGAAGTGTTACTGTTCAAAAGGGCTAGAGTGAAGGACCAACCCTACCAAAGAAACAAAGAGGTGTATGTTTAATAATTTCCCTTATTGTCTAACTGCTAATAGGGCACAAATCACAGCAAAACAAAAGCTTGGTATTACTTCATTCATTTGTCAAAACAAGGAGGGTTCATCCACTACTTAAAGAACACTCAGTGAGGGTATTCCTTCTCTGAAAAAGAAACGTGTAAGCCAGGCTCCCATGCATTGCCATTCCACACTACATGGTCACAATGCTGCAAGGTCCAGCATAGTAGAGTAGTTCCACACATGGAACTATATTACAGCTGATAATTCACCAACCCCTGGAGCTCCCACAGAGCTGCTACAGCCCCCTGGGCAAAGCCATTCTGTGTTTAAAGGGGAAAGAATCAGAGAAGCAGCTATGTCCCCATAATTAGATGGAAAGTGATTACGTCATCCACTGAGGTTAGCTGGGGTCCTCCTGAAGTCTCAGCAGATAACGTAATCATCTTGCATCTGGCTATAGGGATATAGCTAGACAATTCTATCATTCACCCACCTTTCTGCACTAGGCACAGATTGGCCATGGGGAGGCTCCCCCAATGAAACAGTAAGTCAAGGGGAGGGTCTTTGGTCCCAATGGAGGGAGGAAGGGAATACCAACCTCCACATCAACCCAAGAGATACACACACAGGCGGAAGGAGGACTCACAACTGCATATGCCACTAACAGAATGCCAGCCCATGTGTGACAACCCCATGCTTCCTGGAAGTTAAATCTTGATAATAAGGTTGCATTCATGTACCATGATGACCTCTTCTAACTCTTAAAACTGAGATTTCACTTTTTACCCTTTTACCAATTTTGGTAGTATCGACTAGGGAATTCTCTTGAACATATCCATAAAAATAAATGGGAGCTGGGAAAGGGCATGGCAGCAACTTCCATGTAGATTGTGTGCACCTTGTTGTTATGCATTTGGTTTTTATTGCTGCTATTTTATTGTGATCTTACATTTTAATGTTTATGCTTGAACATTAATATGCCTGATAGGTCATCTTACTGATAGAATTAAGGTACAGAGTGAAATTTGGTTATTCTCCCAGGCGTTTTAAATCGATGTGCAGGTATTTTAGCTGTTAGGTTTTTGTACAGTTTTATTGCTGCTGTTGATGTTTTTATTGTTGCTTTATGGTTTCTATGAGTTGTATGTCACTTTGGGTGCTAGGCAAACAGAAAAGGCATTAACAAATTTTCTAAGTAATAATAGATTTTTGTTACAAATTTTACAGTGAGACAACTTGAGAGTTCTATCATGATGAAATGTGATTACATTTTTAAAAAATAAAATAGACAAATTGAAGCTGGGGTTCATACTAATGAATTTATGATGGGAACTGGCTGTTTTCTATTACATACACATACATAGGCTATTTTAAATCATACACTTGAGAACAGCATATCTCCAAAATAAGGATATGGAGTTTGTGGTTCATAAACCCTTGCCAGTACTACCACTGGGGAGAGATGATGTGAACTACAGTCAAATGATATGTGTAAACTTATGGCTTGCCATTAGAACCGCACCGTAATTAATGCAATACTTTCAAAACCAACCCTTAAACCTCATCCTTTGAGCTATAACCAGACAGAGCCTTAGCTTTAACCAGCTATCTCTCCATTCCCTCCATTGATCTCCCTACTATTGATTATGGTTTGTAAACTCCTTGCTGGCAGTGAATTTTCTTTTATTCTCATGCAAATTTAAGTGTCGTTTACAGATATAGGTTACAATACAACATCCCCTCAGGGTAATGTAAATAACTGCATGCAGAGATATGCTGCAAAGCACTGTGCAACTTCCATGCAGAATAGTTATACTGCACAACATGTGCCAATATCTGGGTACTAATGTGTAGTGGGAATCTGTAAACACAACGTGCAATGTTCAACAATGTGTCCATGTTCAACAGCAGTAGACAGTGCATAAACACAAAACACAGTGTTGCTGTATGTGCAACTCAACGTCTGACACTCCATCAGATGTGCTATGACGCATAAATTGTGTCCATCAGATGTGCTATGATGCATAAATTGTGTAGTGTGACTTATACATGTTTATCTCACTAGTAGAATGTCAGTTGATAAGTGGTGAACCAACAGCCATTTAAAAAAATAAAATATCTGAACACTGGTAACCTAGGCACTCAGGTGAAGAACATGGATTTTCTAAAGGGACAGAACTATGTTCATAAGAAATACTCATAGCAAACTGAAAAGTAGAGCTTTAGCTTCTCCCAGTGTCTAGCTTTTCATATGAAATGTGGAATCAGAATCCTTCAGGCTGCAAAACAAGAGTGCCAAATCGAAAGCTCCACTGAACAAAGAGAAAATGTTGCATGAGATCACATTTGCCTTTTCAACCATTTGCCAAATTCCATTACTGGAGAAATCTGATAAATATGCTGGGTACTTACATCAAAGAGATGCACATAATTTATAATCAGGTCTTCAATTACATCGACTTCTTCACTGGTTTGCCCTTTAGTTTGAAACAAGCATGATGAAAATGCCATTGCTAGATTGTGAGGATCCATGTGATTGATTTCAGAACACTTTTGTACCCTGTTCAAAGTTAATAAATCCATTTAGAATATTACAGCAAACACTAGTCTGTTAAAAGTACAAACTCCAGTGCCACAGCATGCATTTAACAGGACAATTCAGCTCAAAAGAAGGCTTCAATTAAAATGAAATTAGTCAGCCTAGTCAATTGGTTATGATGTTTGCTTTTACATGTTCTTATGTTTATCTCTATCAGAATATTTTAATATGTTCCTCCAGCACAGGAATGCACATGCTATATCACATAAAGGCATAAATCTCAGTGGCTTCATTGTGCTAACACAAGTGGCACTAGTGGAAATGAATTTCTAGCATTAGCACTGGAATTTTCCATTGTGCAACCAGCTGCATAGTGTGAAACGTATGTGTATGTTGTGTCTTCTCCTGTTTCAAGAACAATTAAATCCAATACAGCTCTGTTAGTGGATTCTTTCACTGCTAACACCATGTTGTATTGGTCTGGGCACTGGACTATCAATCTGGAAACCAGGGTTCCAATCTTGTTCACCCCTCAAAACTCACTGGGTGACACTGGGTAAGTCACACACTCTGATCCTCAGAGAAAGGCAAGCGTAACCCTCTCCGGTTCACCTTACGGTTGCCAAGAAAACCCCACAACAGGTTCACCTTATGACTGCCATAAGTCAGAAACAACTAGAAGGCATGCAACAACAAGCAGCAAAGGGATAGCATACTTTGGATGGGATCCTCTTAGTAACTCAGATTAGTGTAGCTGTGCAGATGTTGCAGAAGAAAGTATTCAGTACCTCCTTGCACTATGGTTTTTGTCCAGTTGCATGAAAGCACTGGGAGGCCGCTGGATTCAGCTCCAGCCCGCATTCAAACAACCACTAACTGGCCATGAAAGTATAAGACTGCACTGGAACTAGTAGAGTAAAACAAGGAGGGAGCCACTATCTTGATTCACCTGGATCTCTCAGCAGCTTTTGATATCATCAATCATGACATCCTTTTGAGTGGGTTGTACAATTTTAAGACAATCTATTCCACAAGGTAGGGTTGGGAGGCTACTGCTTAGCTCCTTGGTTTTTATGCTGTGAAGTCCAGTGAGATTTGATCTCCTCATGTTTTTTTAACATCACATGAAATTATTGAGTTGGGTCATATGGAGATCTGGGATAATTGCAAACCATATGCAAATGATACCCTGTTCTACTTCCCTTCCCTTTATCTAATTCAAACAAGGCTGTGCTTCAGAAGTGTAATGAGGTGTAAGACAGGCACAAACTGAGACTTAGCCCAGGTAAGAGAGAGATGCTGAGTTGCTGGGACTGAGTAACAGCACTCTTCCTGATGAAGCAAGTCTGAATGGACTATTACTACTAATCAGCATTAACTTCACAAAGAAGGGCTTGTCTGGGCTGAGAACATCATTTAGTGAACACTTGGCAATGCACTTGGGAGCCCACCTGTTTGATTATTCTGATATGCTGTATCTTAAATAGTTGTTTAGAAG
The DNA here is from genome assembly GCA_948472985.1 of Iguana delicatissima. NCBI lineage: Eukaryota > Metazoa > Chordata > Lepidosauria > Squamata > Iguanidae > Iguana > Iguana delicatissima. Next base: position 44,856 of record CAOKZL010003638.1, on the reverse strand, counting down.
ACAGTAGATCTGATAAATGATTCTGACTAGGAGACCAGCTCTGAAATGTGTTTGAATGACAGTTATCCAAATAATAACATAAAATAAGCAGGAAACAACGGTAATACCTGGGGCCATGCAACTGACATATATGTGTGCATGTGTGTACGTAGTGTTGCATTCTGTAGTATCATGTTTATGTGTGTATGTTTGTGTGTGTGAGTATACGTATACACACACACACAAACATATATAAACATGATACTACAGAATGCAACACTAAACATAGAACTCAGCTTCCTAGAATTTTCAAATTTTTTTTTAAAGATAGTTTCAATTCTGTATGCTTCATTGTGTACAAGCAAGACACGGTAGAACTCTCCAACTAAGGAGCATTTTCAATCACTAGGATTCAGTACGTACCTCCCTTCCCCTTTGCCATGATGACAGGAAAAAACTAAACTATTTATCTTCTCCAAATATGCATAATGTTGTTCTTCATTGAAAAACAAGGTTTTTTTTTAAGTACAGACTAAACACATCTATGCCAACAACAATCACCTAGCAAAATGCACCAGCATCAGGAAGTCACCAGTGTTTATATTTCTGATTACCATGGGCAGTGGTAGCACAGCATAATACCTAAGACAAGGTGGGAAACATCTTTCAGATGAAGGGCCAAGCTCAAATTCAAATCGGTTCCTGCAGGCCACATTACAGCAATATGCAGAGCCAAAGGCAAAGCGTGGAACTAAAAACACTAGCATATCTTAGCTTAACTGCTTTACTGCCTGTAACTAAACCTTAGGAGAGGCATTTCAACCTTTTAAAATATGGAGGCGATCCAACACAAAAGCTAGCAAACCACTAACAGCAAATGGTGTCATGGGGAAAATACATGGCCATGTGGGAACAAGGACCCCTGAGAATCAGTTTTAGATGCTGGGCTTGAATTTATGCATCTGTGGCCTAAGAAGTGGGGGGAACAGTAGCAATCCTGCTTATCAGACGGCCATAGGTATGCCATGAGATATTAGTATCAGAGGGATGAGGACAGCAACTACGATGATAGTGGTGGTGGTGGTGATGATGATGATGATGGCAGTGACAACAGCAGCAGTGTCAGCTGTCTCCTTTCCACAATGCCCATCTGATACCAACTGACCCAAAGGAATGAGCTTGATGAGTTGTGAAGTTTTGATACTATTTATTGTGATTTTATATCTGTGCTTTTATATTATTAGTAAACAACCCTGGAAGGACCTACACACATCCTGAAAAGACAGGATAAGCAACACTCTGAAGTTTAGAGATAAAGGTTTCAAAAACAATGGGAAAGCATGAAGCTGCTGTATAAGGGCACTGCATTTGATCTGTGCTGTAGTAATATTTATCTGTGCCTACAGAAGTTTGACAGCATAGCAATACACTTGTGAAGCACTCTCTGATAATGCCTGCTTTTAGTAAATTTATTGACATACTGACCTGTAAAGGTGTTCCATTAAGGCTGCCAAAGTTGCCCTATTGACTGGTGGAAGCGTTCGAATAAAACTGCTGTACTTTTTCACTCTCTCTTTCTCATCCAGTGTATCTAGTGTACAAGAGCAGGGAGGGATTAAACTACCCAAAATTAACTACAGTGCAGCCCAACAGAGAAGGATATTGATCTTCCATTGCAGCAGCAGCTAGTCATTTCAAATGACTATTCACCCAATCAGCCTTCACTTCATAGAGATAACACAGATAATTCTCTTTTGATACAGATTGTAATGCAGTGTATTGAAAGCATGGGGAGGGGAATCGTGGGTTAGAAAGAAAATATGTCTTGCAGTGTCTGTATTCAAGTACTGCCTGCAACAAGTCTCAGGATAACTAGCCAAAGCCCTCTATTCGGATGCACTTAACAAGCAAAGCTGATTAAAATACAAATGGTGAAAGCAGATAAATAGGTAGAATGGAAAACTGAGGCTCTTAATGCTTCTAGCAAGTCACTGAGGGGTCACAGTATTGATTTTTAGAATACAATTCTCTTGAATTACTGGATTAACAAAGAGAATAAGTTGTCTCTTACTTTAAGGAGCTGCTCCCCTTCATGAGCAGTATTATGTTTTGTTTAATTTGTTGTGTTTCTTCTTCTTTCTCCCACAACCCATGCTTTCCATGTATTCTGTCCCAAGGTAAGATCCTCAAATGTGATCTATATAGTGACCACATTTAACTTGGTAAAGATTCTACCCTTTGCCCAAGGGCAGAGCTCTGCTGACTTCAAAAATGTGTTTATTTCAGAAACCATTAGACTAGCTTTGATTTCAGAAATGGTTGGGAAGAAGTGTGATATGTCATTGGATTCTGAACCTCTCTGAGGATGAGCAAAGATCAAGCCAAGTTCCAATTTTGATGTGGAAGAAAGACAGGGGATCTCCTTCAGAACTTCAGAGAGGTGAAAAAAACACTGCAGCTCATTGGAACAGGGGAAATCATCCTTCCCAGTTTAAACCTGGGGTTATGGCTCCCCCTGCAGACACCTTTGGTGTACCTTGAGCACAGTTAAAACTCATCCCAATGTCCCAGACAAGACTGCACCCACAGTGCTTCAGTGGAGAAGCCATACTGTGCACACATTTTGGCTAACAAGGGTAGCTTTGGTTCTACTATACCTTGTTTACAAAGTTACCCAAGACTTGGCAGTGAGAAGATTAGCAATGGCTAGAAACTGAGGGAAAGCAGAGCTAACCTAAAATTTCTCAGAAGACACATTTTTTGAGAAAAAAAAAATCTAGAGTCTTCCATCTTCTCATCTTCTTGCAGATTTTCATCTCCATAGAAAAAGGAGACTTTGCAGAATTTTCCTTGAATATACTCCACCATTTTTGGTGGCAGAAGCATTTCTGTCCCTCACTCTCCACACAATGCTCTGGAAAAATGCCAGGTGTAAGGCATTGTGAAGGCTGCAAAATGGTAGCCAGGCAGTTTTAAAAAATGGCAGGAGATGCCTAGAGGGGAAGAATGAAGCATCTTGCCCATATCTTTTAACTGGAATGAAAAGGAGAGTGGTGGAAGAAACTGAGCTCAGAATAAAATAAGGCACGTAAATCACTTAATGGAAGATACGCCCTCTCTAACAGCTGACAAACTTTTCATCATTATTATGGTGGGCGGGTGTGAAAGCATGGTGAGCTGATACAGACACATGTTTGTACATGTTACTTGGCCCACTCTTTCAAAGAAGGCTGAGGCCAATTTCACTGAACCCTTCCGAGGAGCTGTTTTATTTACTTACAGTGGAGTGAATGACAGCTATTTATTTACATGGTAAGAAATAAACAGTGCAGCTGGAAGTCAGAATCAGGATATGGCCTATGTGTAGTTCCAGATGATCACCTGCACAACCTGATGCTAATATTAAGCATGTACCAGAATGCTAGGAACTTGCTTGTTTTATGCCTAGGGATCCAGTCACCCAAGCACTGCTTCCAGGACTTCACACCAGCAATTTTGCCATGCATTACCTAATGCAGCGATCCAAAATGGATAGAGTTCTTTGGTAAGAAGTGCATCATCAATTTCAGATAGAAAGCACTTCAGAGTATCAGTAACATCTTCCAGCTGATTAGTTCCAGCCCTCAGCTTAACACTTCTGGCATCTTTTTTGAAGCATTCAAGAAGTTCACTCACATGGGATGGATCACCTCTATTCAGGTAGATATGTTTGATACCCAGACCTTAAGCACAAGAATAAAAAATTACTGTTTTAAATCACTATATTTATATTTTTAAATAATGAAATAGTTCACCAAAAATATAGCTAGAACCCTAAAAAAACATAGTGCAATACAACCACTGGTATTTGCTTTGTAGCAGTGCAAACACATCCAGATGCTCTACAGCACTTAATATGTTTTCACAAAGGAGTGTTTAATGAAGACTTCTTCAATCTGGCACCTTCAAGATATGCTAGAATACAACTCCCATCATGCCTAACAAGGTGGAGGAGGGTAATAGGGGTCACATTTGGAGGGTGATGGGTTGGAGAAAGATGCTTTAATGCACATATAACTACAAATGACATTCCAATGTTCACTGGAGATTCTGCCATTTCAGCTCCATCAAAGGATGCTTTCTAACTCTTTTTAAACTTACAGATAAGTTTTTGAACATCAACTAGAATGCCACAGAACCACAGCACAGGCATTTCTTCAGCTGCAAAAGAGCTTATTCTCCATGACTGACTGATATGTAACTAAGAATATGGTAATTTACAGTTAAGAGTGTGTTGAAATGATCCAGCCATGAAGGTGAGAACCAATCAGGGAGACCTTGCTCACACAATCTATACAGCTGGATCATTTCAATGATCTCAGAATCACACAGGACTTGTGTTTGCATTAAATAGTCCAAAGAAAGAACGAAGGAGAGTGCATAATCTAGGCACACACTCACATCTTATAGAGCTAGGCTACTGAAGGTCCAGCCACGGCTTTACACAAAATGAGCCCACCATCTCAGCAGATGTTGGGGGTGGATGGACAACAGTATTCTTTTGGCAGAGAGATCTATGTGGGTTATATAACCTGATCGGAACCCCTAATCCTTCTTGTCCTCAGGCATGGGGGAATAAAGTGGCTCCCATCAACAGTAACAAAGTATACACAGTTGCCACATTAAGACAGATTCTCCCTGAAATGGGAAGGATGACATCCTGTCCATTACATTAGGCAACAAAATGTCTTGGGGTGACTCTGTCCTGGTAGATCTCCTCATTCCCCCAGCACTGATACTGAAATGTATCTAATGCTCTCTTGCATCTGAACACTGCAGTAGAAGATCAGTAGTTACTTACTAAATGAATAACTACAATAATTCACTTCAAACAACTGTAATAATCATTTTCCCCTAACAGCACAGATATCAAGACATCACGTTATCACTGTAATTTAAGGTGGAATAACTTCAGGTTTTTTTGTGGTAGAATTTCTTTAGAAGTTACCTTGCTTCTCCTTAAAATATAAGTGACATTGGTGTGGCCTTATTGAGTGTTAAAGAACTTATTTATTTTCTTTTCTATTTAAGGCATTTGTTTATCACTCCTTGACTTACTAGGGTCTCCAAGGTGATGCACAATTAATAAAAACTAAAAACTAATTTTAAAAACCCCAACCCAAATCTCCTCTATATAGCTAGTTCTAACACCAGACAAGTAGGAACAGTCAGAGCACATACCCCTAATTTAAGGCCAAGGGAAATAGCATAGACAAAAGGTATAGGGCAAGTCTGACCAACCCTAGGAAGGAGTTCCATAGCTGAGGTGTCACTACAGAGAAAGCCCTGTTATGGGTAAACACCAACATAGCTTCACAGGGTGATGAGACACAAAAGAAGGCCTCTGCTGAGATATTAGATTTCAGGCAGGCTCATATGTGAGGAGGCAGTCTTTTAGCCAACCTGGCACCAAGAAGGAATGTCTCATGAGCAAGGTGTAGCCTCATGATTTTGCCTCATGCTCTGCTGTGAGTGTTGAAGTAAGACTAAGGCCATTTCCGCACTGGACTATTACAGTGCTTTGAGGCCCCTCCCTAAACTGCAAACCCCAGGATTCCATAGGATGTTGAAAGTGGAATAATAGCACTATAACAGCACTATAACAGGCTAGTGCAGAAATGGCCTAAGACAGATAAAAGGAGAAAGTGCTTTGTAACCATGGGGCAGCAGCTCATAGCATTTAGATGTGGTCCTTAAGTAACTAAAATAACTGTTTCAGTTTTTTCTAAGAAACAGGAAAGCAGCTATGCCACTAACCAACCACAACTGTAACTAACTGCTTTCAGAGCCTTGGACCTATCATGATAACATATTACTTCTTAAACATAAAATTCCAAGTTCTTATGTAATTGTGTAAGGTCAGAAGTCCCTTGAATAACCTCTGAAAAACAGAATCTTAAAGGTTATTGTCTTCAGAGTATGGATTATTTTTGTTTTTCTTTTTGGGTTTTAAAACAAACAAACAAAATAGTATTAGATATACATTTTTATCACCTACTATGCTATATACATGTTTATTACAGAGGACTTTATCGTGGATCAAACAAGTATAAACTACCCACTTTTGAGTTCAAGAGGTTTCATTTTTATTTCCCAATATTCTTTTCCTCATAATGACATGCCTTTCATATTCTCTCTCTCTCTCCTCTCTCTCTGTGTGTATGCGTGTACAAATAAATAAACAAACAAACAAACAGCCACATAAATGGCTTAAGGTAACAGCAAAAACCTCCTACAAAGTGTGGTGTTTTACAGATCACAGCTCAAGCCTGTATAATGTAATCTAATACAGATGCATTGTAAGTACTCTATCTGGATGCATCTCCAATTTTCAGGAACTTGAACAAATGTGCTGCTCCACTTACCATATTGTGTAACAAATGCAATACAGCTATTCACTATAATCGGGACGTCATTTTTGCTGAGCTGCTGATCTTCCAACGAGTTGCCATCTGTACCTGCTGCTTTTTCAATTGCACTATGCCAGACTGTGAAATCCAACTTGGTGTGGCCATGGATGTATAAAGTTCTGGAAAAGCATTTGTGGGGAAAAAATATATATATATTTTCACTTCAGCAATAAGATGGTGAAAGTGGTGAAAACACTTCCTGTTTTTAGCAAAAATAATGGGACCGACTGCAGAAAAAAAATATAGGAATGCCAACTGAATCAAAAGCATATAATAAAGGCTGAAAACAGATGCTACATTTGTAACAGAAGCATTCTGTAACAAAGGTAAGTGGCCGCCTCTTCAAAGTGATCTTCACCTCTACCCCTCTCCACCCTGCTCTACACAGAAGTAAATTCAAATATTCCATAAGACCTCTGGCCAATTAAATCATTTCGCCAATGATCTAATAATGGAAACAACAACATTACACTCTCCTTGCCCCCAAATTATACAACCGATTCGATGATAATCCTAAGAAGTTATAAGCAGTAGATTGTTGTGTTGAAGAAATGAGTGCTACAGAGTTCAGGAACTGCAAGCAAGTTGTTTAATTCAAAGCATTTGGCTCTTGTATCAAAGTTTCATTTGATGGATGTTGGGATTCTAACTATTATAAATATGATAGATCCAAAATGAAAGCCTACTAACCAATGCTCTGGATTAGCTTTTGATTTTGCCATGAGAGTGAAGGGTAAAGAACGAGGTGGTCTTTTGATACAAGAAAGCCCATCAGCACACAAGACATGAATTTCGCACACAATTTGTATACTTAGGAGCTAATCATTATGCCATGTTGGCGTGCTGTAGGTAAAAGTTCAGAGTAGCCAGAGAGAGAGAGAGAGAAAACATAGTCAAGCCGCTGCTCTCAAGCCCTGTCACTCGCACTCAGCCTAACTGACTTCCTGAGATTGTTGTGAAAATAAAAACGAGAAAGAAGACTAATCATTAGGAATTTAGATTTTTTTTTACTATTTCCTCTTTGCATGGAAGGACTAACAATTTCTGTAATATTCCTCTCACTGGGAGAAAATGATTATTTCCATGCAATTCTTGCCCAGTATTTGCACATTGCAAAATGTTTTGGGAAAATACTCTGTGGAAAAATATACCATTTTAAATTGAAAACACACATCTTTCACTGAAAGTAACTGTCCACAGTAACATCTTTAAACACAAAAGCTATCCTTGTAACATACAAAAAGAAAATGCTTTTCTGGAAATAGTTTTTGTGCAAAAGATATTATTTCTCACCCCCAAACTTTTTATTCAAAAAAACACCGTTTCCAGAAACACACATTTTAATGAAAAAAAAAATTTTGCACAACACACACATGCACAAGCACACACAATCTCAAGTACAGTTCTGTGCAGAATAATTTCCCCAAATTTATTTATTTATTCATTTAATCGTTCAACTTATGCTCCACCTTTCTCCTAAGATGGGATCCAGTATCCACAAGCCAGACTTCACTATGTGTTAATACTTGACAAAAGCTGTGAAATATTCTCACCACTTTGTTATTCTTCCTGACTATCCAACTGTTGGAAAAAGCAACGTTTTGGCTGGGGTAAACAACCTTTTTATTCCTACCATTTTTGCTGAGTTTTGGAGAAATTATGGAATATAACTAGAGATCACTGAAGATTTCATTCTAGTTTGTTATTTACAAGAATATGCCAAAATCTGAAAAATCTGAATTTGAAAAAAATGAAACTGACTTCTGCATTCTTAAGTGAAAGCCGAAACGACCAAACTAGTGCTATCATACTTCTGATTCATCATAAGACAAAACAACTCAATGGAAAAGATGATAATGCTTGGTGAAGTGGAAAACAATAGAAAATGAGGAAGACTACATTATGAGTGGATAGACTCAAACAAGCCACCGCTCTGAGGCCATTTCTGCACTACGCTATTATAGTGCTATTATTCCACTTGCAACATCCTATGGAATCCTGGGATTTGCAGTTTAGGGAAGGGCATTTAGAATTCTCAGCCAGAGAGCTCTTGGGCCTCAATAAACTACAAACCCCAGAATTCCACCAGGTGTTAAAAGCAGAAATAGCCTGTGTTTTCAAGACATGAGCATAGCTGTTGAAGACCAAGACTTTTGGAGGTTCCTCATATGTAATCAAAGCCGATTTAATGGCAAATAACAATAAAAATAATAACAGAAATAAAGACTAACAGAGAAAAAAGGCGGTTATGCTACAAGGCAGCTTGCAGGAACCGCAGTGAAGCCACAAAACTAAGCATCAAAACTAACCATGAAACTAGTGTCTTGAGCCAAGATTTCATCAAATTGAAGAAATGGTGATAAATGAGCATGTACAGAACTTAATTTTTTTTTTCCACAGTCAGTGGAGTTTCTGAAAAAATTCACTGCTTAGATGCAGAAAATGAACTTTGCAGTTGATCCACTCTTGTAATTTTTTTCAATGGGACAAGTTTTAAATTACATTTAAGTACCTTGGCCTGAAACTTATTGTTAGTGCCAAACAGAATTAAATCTACTGAATCCATGCAATCTACCTACATGCTAGGATGAATTAAACAATGTGTTAAGATGCTTTGAATTCTGTCAAGATCTGTAAAGAAATTGCTTGGATTATATCTCCCCATGAAAATTATACATTGCACACATCCTGAAACTGACAGCAGAATGAAGCTCATCTTTTTGAACTCTGTACATTTTTGTGGCTTCTCATACACTTCAATTAAGTAAAAAGGTGCACAAAACTATCCATATTTTTGGAAAATATGCATCACTAAAAACAAAGATATTTGAAAAAAATGCATGAAAACATGTCTTAGTTAATGGGGAAAATGCATAAAAATGTATGCACTGAGGGAACAGATAAAAAAATGGTGTACTTAAGGGACAATAGGTACCAAAACATAACAAACGTCGATTATGGAAGAAAAAAAAAAGTCTTGATAAAAAACTGTGATGGGATAAGAATGCTAGTCAGATTTTGAGAAACACAATGAAGACAAAACTGAAAGATTTCATATTCCAAAAATATAACTTCTATAATGTCTAACCCTACAAGTATTTCCTTGGATTTTTCTTCTACAGTGAACTTAGCCCCTTCAGAATGTATTTGTAAGACCAGCCAGGAAACTTTAAAGGGAGGGAGGGCTTGCATTAAAATTTTCCTGAATACATGCTATTCAGTTAAAAAGGACAAGAAACTAACAAAGCTATTATACAAGCCACAAAAGCTGTCCTTCAGAAGCATGAAAGGAACATGGTCTTGGCAGTTATAGCTCTATGGACTAAGCAACTGCACCATATCAAAGTACAGTCAAGATGGCTGCTCACACTCCATGTAGGAAGAGGGAAAGCTGTGAAAAAGCAAGATATTCTGAAGGCACCCAGTGAAGTTAGACACATTTCTTTTACAACAATTCTCCATTAGACAATTCAGAATGTTACCGAAGTGATAATGAAAACTTCCTGTAACTTTCCAATTGGAGTTACATTGTTCCTTTTCTCCAGTGTCAAATCCATGCAGTGTAAATTTGACTTGCTTGAGATGTCAAAAGAAGAGATTTTAATTAATGGGTTAACAAAGAGGTGAATGGAAAGCTGAGACAATGTTTCTTGGAAACCCAGCATTCATAGGAAAGAGAAAAACCAAATCATAGGCAAGCAAAGATTACTTTTTCTGGGTAAGAGTAATAAGAATGGACGTTTAAAGCACTGAAAAAAAGATTTCATTTATTAATTTATATTTCTTTCCCACCTTTCTTTCGGGAGTTCAGGGCAGCATCCCTGAAGAACTGACATCACAAAAATCCTATTTATAAATGTTTATATCCAGTCTTTCCTTCCATGTGCTCGAGACAGAATACATTACTCTTCTCCTCAACATTTTATCTTCACAACTGTGCAAGTTAGGTCACACTGAAGACTATGAATGGTTCAAGTCACTCAGTCTCTCAAGTCCCAGTGCAATGCTTTAAACACCACACCATCTGTTAACTATTACACTGCATTATGATGTAGGCTGAAGGAAAGGCTATCCAGCAGGCTTCACCTGCTGCAGTGCTGAATTTAAACTTGTACCTTCCATGTAACAAGCTGAACAAACTACATTTTGCTAGCGTTCAAGATATTATTTTGTGGCTAAAAAGATACTTGGCAAACTTTATTTCAAAGTAATCCAGAATAGATACCACAGTCAATGTGCTTTCATGTATCACACACTGCATTTGCCATCTGATCCACAACACCTCCATAAACAAAAGGATATAATCTCTCTCTTCCTAATCACTTTACTGGCTTGAGCTGTGAGAAAATGGCTCCCATTTTGTTGGCAGAAAAATAAAGTTATTACAACTTGTGTAGCAAAATGTACAGTCAGACCTCTACATTTGCGGGTTTCACTTTTGCAGATTTGATTATTCATGAATTATTTGCTGTCACCTCTGCTGCCACCCTTTGCCATTTTTAATAGGGACTGCAAGTCTTGTGAGACTGAGAAACTGTGAACGAGGCTTGTAAGTTCCTATTATAGGTGGCAGTAAGCTCCAGTAGCCACCCATTTCTGTCCTGTGAAGGAATCCTGATGCCTCAAAGGAATCCATGGTGGGTTGAATATGGTGATCATACTTTTTGTGTGTGTGTGTTAAATAAGGTTTGGGAGGGTCTAGAGTTATTCAAGGTTTTTTCACATTCACGTGGGTCCTGTGCCCCTAACTCTAGTGAATGTGGAGGGATAACTGTATAGTGAAACACAGAATGTAGTCTCAAACATGTTCTAACAGAAAGGCCTCCCTGAGAAGTATTTTATATTAATTTATTTGGCTTGCATCAAAATGATCTATTAATTTCACCCTTTCTTGCAATCACTCCACCTTTCACTGCTATCAGGATTGAAAATATAAGGCAGAAGTACATATATAAAGCAGTCTTCTATCTGGGGATGCAAGAACTGCTAAATATAGCATTAAAACAGGGGTAAGCAACCTCCTGTTCATGATGCATGTGGATACTTCCTAAGTCCTTCACCTGCAAGGTAAGTGGGATGAGGAAAAAAGGTCTTATTCATGCCAATGGGAGTGTTATTTCTAACAATCAACTCTTCTCATCTAATATGCTGTGATCCCACATGATAAGTGAAATCTCTCCCCCACCCCATGTCTGGGAAAGAAATAGTGAAGAAAAAAGAACAAATTGCTTGCCTGTAACTGTGGTTCTTCGAGTGGTCATCTCTGCCCTCACACAATGGGAATCTTTGCACATGCGCAGTAGCTTTTTGAAAAGTTCCAGAACTGAGCAGCTTAGCAGGAACCCCTCCCCCATCCAGTACTGAGCATGCTCAGTCCCATCAAGCCAATGGACTCTCCTCAATTTCGAAGTCTGCAGAAGCAAAGACCTGAAAGAGGAGAGGCTGGGCAGGTGTGCGTGGGGGCACAGATGACCACTCAAAGAAGCACAGTTACAGGTAAGCAACCTGTTCTTCTTCTTCATGGTCTCTGTGCCTCACACAATGGGAGACTGAGTAGCTTACCAGTGGATGGCAGATCAGGTCCTAGAAGACAGAAGACAGCATCGCACGACCAAAGCGAGCATCACGCCGGGCCCTGCAGTCAAAGCGGTAGTGGAGGACGAAGGTTGAAGGGCAGGACCAAGTAGCCACATGACAAAGCTCCTGTAGGTCAACTCCCCTGAGAAGGGCCGCTGAAGAGGCCATTGCCCTAGTGGAATGGGTACGAAGCAGAACTGGCGGAGGTTGCCTGGCAAGTTTGTAGGCAAGGTGAATTGTTTGAGCAACCCATTTGGAAAAACATTGAGTGGATACCTTGTGACCTTTCCAGCACCCACCATAGCAGACAAAAAGTGAAGAGTCTGATGGAAGGTCGAGGTCCGTTGCAGGTAAAAGGCGAGAGCACAGCATACGTTGAGCGAGTGCAGGGAGAGCTCAAGAGGCGAGGCAGGATCAGGACAGAAGGTAGATAGAATCAAATCCTGATTCAGATGGAAGTCAGAGACAACTTTAGGAAGAAAAGACAGGTCCAGACATAGGACTATCTTGTCCTGATGAAACACGAGGAATGGTTCATCAGAACGCAATGTGGTCAGTTCTCCTGCCTGTCTGGCTGAAGTGACAGCGACCAAGAACGCTGTCTTCATGGAAAGGAGACAGTCATCAGACATGGCCATTGGTTCAAAGGGATGGCGCATAAGCTGAGAAAGAACAAGTGACAGAGACCATGGAGGAAGTGGTGGGGAGATGGGAGAATAGAGGTGTTGCAGACCTTTAAGGAATTGCTTGACTGTAGCATTATGGGAAAAGGCTGAGGAAGGAGAACCACACGGCTGATAAGCCACAATTGCAAAAAAGTAAGCTTTCAGAGAGGAAAAGGAGATGCCCTGGTCCCACAGAGAAAGCGAAGCACCGTTGACAGGGAGGTCAGAGAAAAGGCCTCATTACAGGAGTCTGCAAAGGCTACGAACTTCCTCCACTTGTAGTCATAGGATCTGTGAGTGGACTCCTTCCTCACAGTCATAAGGACAGCTTGGATAGCGGGAGGGTCTAGAACATTATCCTCCATGCATGCAGGCGGAGGAGAGGGAGGTCCGGGTGCAACACATGACCGTTCAAGTGAGAAAGGAGGTCCGATGTGCTCCAAAGTCTCATGTTGCGGCCCCATGCAATGGCAAGAAGGGGACTGAACCAAGGTTGTCTTGGCCAATAACTGGAACACGTCCCCAAGAGCGCCGGGGCCCAGACTGGCTCTCAAGCAATAATAGCAATAGCAATAGCATTTATTTCTATACCGCCTATCAACTAAGTGTTATCTAAGCGGTTTACAATGTATTTTTAGCTAATTGGCCCCTAACAAGCTGGGTACTCATTTTACCGACCTATGAAAGGATGGAAGGCTGAGTCAACCTAGGAGCCTGGTAGGATCGAACTCACAACCTTGTGGATGCAGTACTGGCATTTAACCACTGCACCATCAGGGCTCCACTTGGGGACACTTCCTGTTCTCTTCAGTCGCAAAGAGATCAACAGTTGGAGCACCCCACCGGGACACTATCCACTGGAAGGCGGCGTCGGAGAGGGACCACTCGTGGTGGCACGCTGTGTCTCTGCTCAGTATGTCTGCTGTCACGTTGTCCCATTCTGCTGAGTGAACCGCAACAGGATGTATCCATAGTGGAATGCACCAGTTCCAGATGCATAGAGCCAGATGGAGCAAGGTGGAGGAGTGAGTGTGCCTCTTTCTCAGTTCATGTAGCAGACAGCTGTCATGTTGTCTGACAGGATCTGGACAGTCCATCCGACAATGAGGTTCCGAAAGGCCCAAAGAGCTTTGAGGATTGCCAAGAGCTCCAACGCATTGATATGGAGACGCATCTCCAGGCTGGCCCAATGGCCCTAGATTGTGAAATCGTGACAGTGAGCTCCCCACCCAAGGAGGGACGCATTGGTCATGATGGTAAGTGTTGGTTGGGGCTCGACAAACAGCATTCCCGACAAGAGATGGTGTGGGGACAGCCACCAATGAAGAGAGTCCCGTACTGGATGAGGGACCCACAGAATCCAGCATTTATCATCAAGCAGAGGATTGAAGCACTGGAGAAACCAGTGTTGCAGGGGACGAGCCTGAAGGTGACACAAGTAGGTGACCGCCATCGTGGCCACCATGTAGCCGAAAAGCTGTTGGACCCTGCGGGCAGAAACGGATGGACTGCCCAGGACATCGGCTGCAGCCTGTCGCAGAGTCTGAGCATGCCTCACGGGTAAGAAGGCCGTGGTGCAAGTGGAGTCTAGAGTGACCCTGATGAAGTTCAGGGTGCGTGAAGGTTCCAAGTGGGATTTCTTCGGATTCATCCTGAGTCCAAGATCGGAAAGAAGGTAGAGGACAATGTGGATGTCTTCGTACAGTTTCTGTTTGCAGGACGCCACTAGTAACCAATCATCCAGATAGAGGTACACCATAATATAAGATACCACAGGAGCTAGGCATTTGGTAAAGACCCTGGGAGTCATGGACAGACCAAACGGCAGGACCTTGTATTGGTAACAGATGCCATCAACCACAAATTGGAGGTACCTCCTGTGGTGGGGGCAAATAGAAATGTGGAAATAAGCATCTTGTAGGTTAATGGATGAGAACCAATCCCAACGCCTCAGGAAAGGCAGAATGGAGGACAGGGTGACTATCTTGAATTTCTGGGGGAAATGAAGGAGTTCACCCCCCTGAAGTCTAGGATGGGTTGGAGAGTGCCGTCCAATTTGGGTACAGTGAAGTACTGGGAGATGAAGCTGGTGGATTTGGCTGAGGGCAGCAGCTGCTCTATGGCCCCTTTGAGGAGGAGGGTTTCGACCTCTTTGAGAAGGGCCGGACTGGCAGGGGTGGAGTAAAAGATGCCGAGAGGAGAAGTATTTTGAAATTCGATGGCGTAGCCAAGACAGATGATGGTCAGAACCCAGGACTCTGAAGTGATCTTGCGCCAGGTGTTGAGGTGGTGAGCTAATCCCATGGTTCTGGACAGGTAGTCAGGCAAATGGAAGAGAGGCAGATGCGGTGACCTGCAAGAGAAGTCAAAAACATGACTTAGCAGTCGAAGAGGATTTCTTGGAAGATGGTTGATGTCGTCTAAAGGCGCGATGGGAAGAAGCCGGCAAGGATGATTGGTGAGACATGCAGCGAGGTGAGTGCAACCTATAAGAGTAGGAAGGGCACCTCTATGAAGAACGGGATGAAGATAGTCTTCTAGGTTGAGCCGTTGGATGAAGGCTCATCTTCTTAGCTGTCAGTCGAGCTTTCATAAGATGGTCCATAGCATTATCTGTACTCACATGAAAGAGTCCTTGGTCGTCAAAGGGTAAGTCCTCAATCCTTTTTCTGCTATCCTCAGTCAACCCAGCAGACCGGAGCCAGGCAAGTCGGCAGATGGCAATCGCACCCAGCATCACACGTGCTGCACCTCCAACAGCAGGCCAGGATGACAAAATCTGTTGATTCAAGAGAGTGACAGACTCGTTAAAATATTGGACGGCAGTAGCTCTGTGGTCATCCGGCACGTAGGAAAGCAGGGGAAAAAAACTATCCCAGATGTTACATTGATAGGCCACCAGGCAAGCTTGAGTGTTAGAAATCCTGGTGATCAATGAGAAGGCAGAGTATAAGCAATGGCCAAAGACACCCAAATGGCAGCCCTCACGATCAAGTGGAGACATTTGGGACCTTTCGCCCCCTTTTGTTTGGGATGACTCAACGACAATCAAATTATGAGTCGGGTGATGAAATAAAAAATCAACATCCTTATAGGTACTGTAAAGATATTCCAGGTGGTGACGGATTGGTTGAAGTGATGCCGGCTGGGCCCAAGGATGTTTCAAAACCTCCTGCAGGACAGGCAGAAATGGAATTGGAGCCGTCGACAGAGGCTGAGTGTCAACATAGTGGAATACTGGGTCCTGTACCATAGGAGCAGGACCAGAAATGTCGAGGCCCAAGGCGTTGGCCATTCTGACTAATATGTTGGAGAACTGCTTGACATCCTCAGGAGCTGAATCAGGAGACGGGTCCCCAAACGCTAAAGGCGAATCTGTTGAATCGCCGTCAGAATCATAAGAACCAGAAGAAGGAGATGGTAAGCAAGGGGATTGAGAATGACGATGTTGGGTGGGTCCCGTTGCAGGAAGAACAGCCGGCAAAGCAGGAGCAGAGACTGTTGGAACAGACTGGAAGCAAGACCAGAATTTGCACCAGCACCAAGGTTGGGAGACAAAGTGGTACCAAGGTCGATGCCGACAAAATGGGTAGGATGGCCAGGTTTGGTGCGATGATGGACTGCGTCGACAGCGGGGCTGACAGAGATGTTGGGTGAGTATCCGGTGGAGGCCGGGACACTTGTCACTGTCACCTGAGGAGGAGGCGAAATTGCCCAATGATGAGGCGATGGGTCTCAGGACTGGTGACAAGACCAAGATAGCAAATGACGCTAGTAGGCCGATCGGGACCGAGAACAGGATCTGAAGTGGCAATACCGAGGGGAGCGTTGGTAATGAGATTCCGAAGGATATCATGACGGGGAATTTGAACGTCGAGGGCGGTAAGAGGACCAACGACAAATGTTGGGATGATACCGGTCACAATAGGCAGGCGAATATGAGCGGCAGAAGCCAGGTTTCTCTCTCCAAAGGTGCTCGTGGCCATACCAGGCGATATAGGAGGCTGACGAGAAAGGCGAATCGACTCTCACTAATGAAGGCTCGTAAGCGGTGCAGTAGCCGTAGTCGCAACAACGTGGGGAACTACCCCTTTCACCACATCCCGGAGAGCGGGCCACACTAACTCGAGGATGGACTTGGGAAATAGCCAGAGGAGCATCCAAAAAAGGTGGACGGTCCAACTCGAAACAGCCAGAAGAAAGGGCCGGGTTCAGTGGAGTTTGCAGAAACCCATCTCTGGACTGGCCTGGCCTGACATAACAGGCGGAGAGGCCGGTGGTGAGGGCGGGTGGTCCAAGTCGGACGCAAAATCCACAGCAGCCGGAACCCAGGGCACCGGGAGCTGGGCAGCATCCCACACCGGTGAAAGGATGGGAGCATCGTCCTCTTTGACGGTAGATGTCACAGGTTGTGTCAGAGGAGGTGTCAGTAAGGGACTGAGAGAAGAAGGTCGATTAGCCAGCGAATGGGCAGCAGGAAAAGGAGAGTAATGCTTCTCCTTCTTCTTTTCTTTATTGGAGGAAACAGAAGGATGGTGTGACGAGGTCTGTTTTATGCTCTGCCAAGGTAGGGACCTTGCGGGGCTGGTGAACGGGAGCCTGCTGCAAGTCGAGGTAGCATCTCCAGTGGTGGATGGAAGAGTAGACATCCTGGAGAGCTTTGCAATCTTTGACAAAGAAGATATCGACGGTAAAGCCAGCGAGGCCAAGGTCGGTACTGGTACCGAAGGTATCGATACTGAGGGACCAGCTGTTGCCAATAATTTTGGGACCAAGGAAGAGGACATTGTAGAAGGCGTCGATACTGAAACAGTGGAAAGAGCAGTATTGGAAGATGCCTGCTCTTTAAGACAAAAGGCTTGCTCCCAGCAGTAGGATTTCAACCAAGAAGCTCTATTCTTCAGAGTCTGGGGGGTGAAATTCTTACAAATAGAGTAGGACCTAATGTTATGGCCCTCCCCGAGGCAGAACAAGCACTCGGGGTGGGCATCTGAAAGAGAAACCTTGCAGCCACAAGACACGCACAACTTAAACAGAGACGGCGTAAGAAAGAGGAAGAGTTCTTACAGTTTTTTGTTGTAAAGAGACAAGAAAAATGAAGAAAATGCCAAGAATTAGAAGAACTGCTCAGCAAGGAAGCCTTCCGAACTGTTAACAGGTCGGCGGACGAAAAGAAAATGAGGAGAGTCTGTTGGTTTGGTGGTACTGAGCATGCTCAGTACCAGATGGGGGAGGGGTTCCCACCAAGCTGCTCAGCTCTGGAACTTTCCAAAAAGCTACTGCGCATGTGCGAAGATTCCTACTGTGTGAAGCACAGAGACCACAAAGAAGAAGCAGGAGTTGCAGAGCAAGCTTGAGAGAAAGAAAAGGGGGGCAATGGCAGAACAATAAATCAGAGAATGGGCCCCACAAACCAATATATTGGATGGCTGATTGCTAGCACTAACCCCACCCACTTTCAGCTTTAATCCACCCACTCCTGGTGGATGTCGCCTAAAATTTCCCAACTTCCCAAGGATGTGCAGTCCTAAGTATTTTAACAATAATAATAATTATTATTATTAATAATAATAATTATATTATTATTATTACTACTACTATTACTACCATTATTATTTTAAAAAGCTTCTTGGTCCTGCTTTAAAAGGAGATATCAATGTTCATTTGCTTGATCATAGAATCATAGAACCATAGAAATGTAAAGTTGGAAGAGACCACACGGGCCATCCAGTCCAACCCCCTGCTATGCAGGAACACCCTCAAAGCATTCCCGACAGATGGCCATCTAGCCTCTGCTTAAAAACCTCCAAAGAAGGAGACTCCACCACACTCTGTGGCAGCACATTCCACTGTCGGACAGCCCTGGCTGTCAGGAAGTTCTTCCTGAGGCTCAGGTGGAATCTCCTTTCCTGCAGCTTGAATCCATTGCTCCTTGTCCTGGTCTCTGGAGCAGCAGAAAACAAGCCCTCTCCTTCCTCTACATGGCATCCCTTCAAATATTTAAACATAGCTATCATGTCCCCTCTTAACCTTCTCTTCTGCAGACTAAACATACCCAGCTCTCTAAGTCTATCCTCATAGGGCATGGCTTCCAGGCCTCTCACCATTTTGGTCGCCCTTCTCTGGACTTGCTCCAGCTTGACCATGTCCTTCTTGAATTGGGGTGCCCAGAACTGGACACAGTATTCAAGATGAGGTCTAACCAAAGCAGAGTAGAGTGGTACCAGTACCTCCCTCAATCTAGACACCATACTCCTATTGATGCAGCCGAGAATTGCATTGGCTTTCTTGGCTGCCGCATCACACTGCTGACTCATGGTCAGCTTGTGGTCTACGAAGACTCCTAGATCCCTTTCACATGTACTGCTATCCAGCCACTTGTCCCCTATCCTATATTTCTGTATTCCATTTTTTCTACCTAAGTGTACGACCTTACACTTATCTATGTTGAATTTCATTTTGTTAGCCTTGGCCCAGCTCTCCAATCTATGATGTGCAAGAAGCCCCCATCCATGGTATCCCTTAGTTAAAATGATCCAAAGAAGCAGAGCTTAGAAAGAGCCTTGAGCTGGCTATTACTCTGCACCATGTCACATTCTTCCATGGGATTCTGAGTATTAAGCTGTGCCACCACTGATTCAGCTGGAATAGACTATGCCTTAGTAGAAGACAACTTGATGTATTAAGCAATAACAACAAAAACAAGCTATATATTCTGGCATATTTATTTGATTCAAATGTATTTCCTGTCAATGTTTACTTCTTAATGCTCTATCACATTTATGCAGCTGTTTTGAACAAACAAACAGGCTGATCACCAACCAGGGGTAACAGAAAAGCCTACCCTGTCATCATTTGTCATTTCCTCGCCTCTCCTCTTTTGTCAAAATTCAGATTGCAAACTCCTTGGGTTGGGACATGACAGGCAGAGCAATGTTGTGCAAAATAATAAGTGGAAACTGAAGAAGCTAAAATCAAGTAACACAGATCAGGAGTCCTCATGTACTTCAAAATGCTCATATATATGCCTGCAATATGCATGTGCAGCATCCATTCCTTGTGATTGAGGAACCACAAGGTTGGCCATCACTTTGGAGAAAGCAGACAATTGCCCCTCCTCCTGAGAAGAATTCCAGATATACACTGAACCACTCATGTTCAAAAGAGAAAATTAAGTTTGAAATAATGGCCCCTGCAATTTTTAATGGTACAGAACCAAATCTGATCACACTTTTCAATAGTACAGAACCAAATCAGACTGATTCATATGTGGATCACATAAGCAAAACTAGTATATGAAAGGAGAGAAAAGGACTGGACTCCAATGCACCAGCCCCACTCTCCCAACA
The DNA here is from genome assembly GCA_948472985.1 of Iguana delicatissima. NCBI lineage: Eukaryota > Metazoa > Chordata > Lepidosauria > Squamata > Iguanidae > Iguana > Iguana delicatissima. The sequence continues at coordinate 24,837 of CAOKZL010003638.1, read as the reverse complement.
GCAAATTAGGAATTGAGGAAGACATAAGCAACAACCATCCCAGTAATTGGGAAAATGCAGCCTCTAGACACTAGCCTGGTCTCCATCAGTCTCCAAACACCCTATTTTAAAAAATAGCATGTTTTTAGGCAAAATTTTCAGTCCTTCATGCATGTAAACACACAAAAAACAAAACAAAAAATCAGTTCCCAAATCCCCTCAAAACTTGCCACCCCCTCTCAAAATAACTTTTTCTGTCTGCTTCTCTTCCAAAATGGCAACAATCAGTAATATGAAATGGATGAAAAGTCAAGGCATTTAGGCATGCTTGGGGGAGTGTGACCTGTAGAGGGGATCCAGGTGATGTAAATTCGCCCCACGCACATTTGCCTACACCAACCAACACTCATATAGCACTGCAAACACATGAACTACACAAGATCAGGATCCCTGTGCAAGTGGTATGTCAAATAGATAAAGATCACACACACACACACACACTCCATTTTCTTCCTATAACTTGATGTATAGCCATGGTAAGTGCATGGGTACTGTGGGAAAACCAAAGCTGTTTGCAATGTAAATTGTATGACATTTATATGATAGGACCCAGTTCACCGATCACATCTGCAGTTTCTGTCTTCCATATGAGCTGGGAAGGTAACAGCCCTGTCCTACTCAAATTTTTGCATTTGGGGGAGTGGAGTGCAGTACAGATTGAGAGAACCACTTGTATTTAATTTTTTTGTTAATATAAATCTGGAAGATTTTGGAAACATGTGCATTTTATGTGGTTTAAATCAGTGTTCTAATTCAGAGGTGGGAGAAAATGTTCCAACAAATGTACTACTACTGGATTTCAAAAAATAAAGACACATTTCACTCAGACAAACAACAGATGCACAGAATCAAGCTTACTATTACTTTCCTGTATACCAAAAAACATAGCGGTCACCTGTAATCTTTTCTTACCTTCCTTTCTCAACCAGAAGAAGAACATCTATTTTTTCTCCATTTTGGATTATGCTGCTGAGTGCTGAGAAATGAAGAAAACACTCATTTACAAGAGACAAAATGAAGTTTAATCAGGCACACAGATTTTACACAGTACAATAAACCTATGGAAAGTTATACAACACCAGCTGAATCCAGAAATCATCTTTAATAATCAGTAGTCTCTGGATAAGGATTCTACTGAAGTCAGCAAACACTAACGATGAAATAGTCTTCCCTCACTAAGAGCAATAACAATGATAGGTAAGGCAATTGATATATTCCCTATTGCAGAAGTTCAAGGAAGTCACCAGAAATAATTTGGCCCTCAGGTTATGAATAAATCTGGCAGAAATAAGTGACGCCCCTTCCTTGTTTATTATAAAGAAGCAAGTTTGCTCAGGAACACAGGGCAGACATTTGATCTCAGAATGACTTCTGGAATGGAAGAGAAGTTAGAAAGGAGAGAACCCGCAGAGTTGTGGGTGGGAGGCAGGTAGAAGGCATAATGATCATTCAGTAAGTGGCACATTTCAACTTCAGGTCATAAGACAACAGCAACAACAACCTGGACCATGGAAGAATATACACAGCCTGCTTGAAAAACAGAAACGTCCAGTTGTTTCCCTACACAGCTATTTTCTCAGCCTATGAAGAAATACTGAGATTGAACATATACTATATAAAAAATGTTGCTATTGTTGAAAAACATGTTCTTCATTTATAAGCAATGAAACAGTGAATGTGTTTCTAATCATAACTGTACACAGATAAATAAGGCCCAATTCCGCTTTACAGGCCCTTTACAGGCCCAATCACTCTAATGATTTGTGCCTGGAATAGTTCCCTCCCACGTGAATGTCTCATAGCATCCCAAGAGGGTGATGTGATGCAGGAAAAAAACAGAGTCATGCATCTGGCTAGGAGTGCATTTACACAATTAATGCACACAGCTCTGTCCATCCCTTGGGACATCTGACTTGGTTGCAATTATACATGCCTTAGTGATATCCTGACTGGATTACTGTAATGTAGTCTTTGAAGAGGGAATGGGAACTTCAGAATGGTCCCAAGCGGTACAGCCAGATTGCTAATGGCTACTGTTTACAAGGAGCACACAATTTCCTTGTTGCAACAGCTCCATTGCTGGTGGTCTGTTTCCAGGCACAACAAAGTGCTGGTTTTGACCTATAAAGCCTTGTACAGCTCAGGTCCAGCCTGTTTGAAGGACTGTATCTTCCCATATGAATCTACCTAAGATTTAAGATCCGCAGGGGAGGCACTTATCTTTGTCCCACAACCTTCACAGGCACAGTGGTGAGAATGCAGGAGATAGTTTTCTCTGTGGCCCCTCCTACACTTTGGAACTCCTTCCCTAGGAACATTAGAAAACAACCTTGTTTCTTTTCACAAGCCAATTAAGATCCCTCGTTTCCAGCAAGCCTTTGGAAACTGATTTTAACAAGAAAAGGGATTTTTTAGGGGGCTATATTGTGACTAATCTGTTTTAAAGGAAGACTTTAATTTGGCTTTAATTCTCTTGTTATTTAATATTGTTTAATCTTGGATGGATGGATCTTGCCCATATTTGTACCTTAGGAAACTGAATAGAGAGAAACCACATGCTCTGGGAAGCTATTTCCATGCAAACAAACTCATACTTCTCTGCATCTTGCCCTTTTAGATAAATGACATTTTTCAAGTTCAATAACATGGTAGGCAACCTAGGACTCTGCAGATGGTTTGGGCTATGGCTTCCATCTGCCACTGCCAGGATGGACAATGTTAAGGAATGATGTTAATCACAGCCCACTAAGATGGACTGGATTGCAAGCTGCTCACACTTGTTCTGTGAAAAAGCTCTAATGCATACTCTTTTCAAAGGCTTACTTAACTCCTGGAGCCTCCTTAGATGCATTGAATCCTCTTGTGAGTTGTCCAGCTCCAGGCAAAAATAAAGGTTTGACTTCTCTATAGCAAACCAGCCTTTTTTCCAGTCATTAAGATTATGGCAGTCTTTGTAGTAGAGCTGGCCGATCACATCACAGTCCCTCTCCTGAAGATGTTTGGCTACTATGGGCACAAAGTGCTGTTCCAAACAAAAACAAGAAAAATATGTTTAATATTTAAAAAGAAAATTGTAGAAGTTAATTCTGTCTGGCTTTTTGAGTTTTGTCTAGTAAAATTCATGTTTGCTTTACTGCACCAAAACTGATTTATTCATTATTTATTTATTAAAAATATTTATATCCCAGCATTCCTTTATATCTATCAGGTGCTCATGGCTATTCACAATCAACAGAACTGAGTACATAATAGAATTAAGAAGGCACAGTTAAAACAACTAGAAGATAAAAACAATGTGCACAAACATACTGAAATTATGCAGTCCAAATATATGGATGACCTCATATGGGACATGAGGGAACTTCATGTGGTACCGTAGGTTAGTTGAACAGTAGTCCCACAGCATACAGCTTTTAGAATCTACTTTTTACAAAGGATTGGATCCATCACGAAATAGTGGCTCCTTGGACCATCTGAGCCAGGTGGCGACAGTACTGAGCACCGATAGTACTGAGCACTACTGAACTGACAGTACTGAGTGCTGACAGTATTGAGTGCCACTGAGAAGTCCAGTAGAACCAATAGAGATGCAGCCTACCCTTCTGGTTTCTACAGAGCACTGTCCACTAGAGTTACCAGTGTCATCTCAAGCTCCAAACCAGTTTGAAAACCAAATCAAAATAGATCCAGGCAATGTAGAAAGACATGAGGTTAAGTAACCACACCAAGAAGAAACACACCTTGAATGAATTGTGATATTCGGTTATACCCAATTATTCAAAAAGCAAATCTCAGCACTTAAGTTAGCACACACTGTCTTTACATACAATCCCCTCAGAAAGGCTCACATGGTGGCCCAACTTTCAGGAACACCTTGAAGAGCCAAAAAGTCTAAGTGCATAGCAGGATAATCTTGGACAACCTGTGCAATTTCATATGCTGTCGGACGATAATTTTCATTACTCTATATCATGGGCTATGGTGGCTGTCGTGCTGAGGGCAGTCATAGTTCAACAACATCTGAAAGCCCACAGTTGCCCATTCCTTCAGTAAGCGAAAGACAACTTGCTGTGTAAGCTGCTTATCAATCATTTAAAAAAAAAAAACCTAGTACCATAAAAAACTGTTATTCCTACTAGAATAATAAAATAAGGTGGGGGATTCCTGGAGAATAAAACAAGATGGGGGATTCCTGGAGAAAGCAAGGGACAGAAGGCCTATTGGCACATGTTTGCCTAAGTTTCAGAGATTTCAAAACTTTTTTGCAGACAACTTTACTCTTCACACAAGCAATAACAGTACAGCTTTAAACAGAAGGCTGAAGTTTCTCTTGCTTCTATAATGTATTCTACTAGCAATTGTTTCCATAGTGCGTTTTAGTAGTACTTTTGAATATAAAATTATATTCTTAAATTCAAGAACATAAAATTCCTTTTTTAAACAAAGGCTTCAATTTTGATGTTTATTTCTTTTTATGATTCTAGAAGAGCCATATATTTTAATCCAAACTGGCTTCACCCAACAGCCTAAGATAACAGTGCCACTTTGTATTTAATACAAAGGCTCTTGGCTTAACTTGAACCAGTTGTTATCAACATTACCTTGGCAATCGCCTGAGTCCATTTTCTTTGAGTATGTGCACTTTCAGCAGCAAAGAGAAACACACGTTCTGGCAGTAAGTAGATTTCAAAGGTAAATAGAGTTCTAACAACAAGGACAAGAAGAATAAATTTTATTTGGAATAAGCTGTACAAAAGCAACAACTACTGTACTGCAACAGTACTGTTCCCCCCTCTCAGTTCCCTATATTTGATCGCCATTTTAACTGGCCTCAGAAATAAAAACCAAGTTTGTTTCAAAGCAACATGGATTTGTATTTGACAGTCTAATGAGCAAGGACTGCGGAGGAATAAGACATGTACAGTATGCAAACTAGAAACGAGGGAGAGAGGAAAGAAAGAGAAGAAGTGGGGTTAATGGACTACAAGGCTTTGTCCAAGAGGGGAGTAGCAAAGTGAGGACTGTTTTTACTGGCTGGTTCAGGAGAGTTTTCCCCCTGTCCCTTCCTACTGGCCACCAATGGCAACTCCCACGCACACCTCCCCTTTACAACCATATAGCAGCAGGGAAAAGGAAGGTTCATCCAAGTGAGATTCACCATTGATTATGTTCTCCAAAATGATGCAGGTAACCTTCAGGATCTTTTAGAGGTCTTCCAGAGATCCTGGAAGATGATGTTGTTTTCATTCACCAGTTATCAGAAGACAGCTGGTGACAATGCTCAACTGTCCCACCATCCTCCTCCACAACTACTACATGTCTGTATTGGATCGGCAAGAAAAAGGTGACTTGGGTGAAAGCTTTCACACCATCAAAATACATTCACAAACTACAGAGAACACCGAATATGTTTTTTGTTCTCCTTTGCAGGAACAAACAATTTAAACAAGCACATCAGAAAAGCACAGGAGAAGGTAGCCAGCAATTTTGAAGGTAGAAGAGACAAACGGAAGGGAAGGGAAAAACAGAGCACACATGAAACAAGAGCACTACATAAAGCCCCCAGCCCTTGGAAAGATATCAAAATTCTTTTGGAAGCAATGCTGATATCAAAAGCTACATATGAGATCAGAGACTATTATGAGTCTTTGCCTGCAGAGGAGAATCATTTGGCCCTCCTGATGTTGTTGGACTGCACATCCCAGCAGTACTAGCCAACATAGCCAGTGATAAAAAATGGCAAAACCTACAGTCCAACAACATCTGGAAGTACAGATGATTCACACTTCTGCTTTATGGCCACAAATAATAGCAAACCCAGTATGACCATAGCCTTAAAATAATTGTTTGATATGGTCTAAATTTGGGATGAGTGAGAACTTACCCCATGTGCAAGAAAGCATCTGTTTTATGAACAACAAGGCAGATAACTTCACTGATGTCAAGCATGCCATTTGCGGAAGCTGTCTTCTCATTTTCATAGTAGCTCAAAAAACCACTTTCCAGAGTACACCACTTCTTATTACACTCTGAATTTAAATTCACGGAAAGAAAGAGGCATAACTTTGTAGCTCAGAAAACAACAACAAAAAATACAAAACAATTAGAAAAATAACTCCAAGTTAACTGAAACACACAAATCAGCAGAATGGGGAAGAAGAAGAGGCATGCAAACCTTCAATCTCCTTATTTAAAGAGATTGTGTAGTTCAGATAAAATGTTCTTCCTCACAAAAAGCTCCTGGCATGTACTAACTAGCACAGATTTTCTGGTTGTTGTTGGTACTTCTAAACAAGTTAATTTTCTATTGTGGCGCTCTCAGAATTGTTATCTGCCACTTACAGTTTAAGGCATAGCTGTACACAAACAACCCCTTCAAATTCTCCACTCTGTTTTTTGAATGAAAGAGGGAAAGCATTTCATTTAACCTCTCGAGGGGAAGAGAAGTTCTCCAACACTTTCCTGGAGATGGATTCTCCATTAGCAACAATTACAGTGCAGCAGCAGTGCTGGTAGCCTGGCTACCATTCTACATCCTCCACAATGCCTCTGCCTAGTGTCATCATCTCTAACACACATGCTTCAAATGCCACTTTCTCCCTTCATACCCTCTAACAGGAAGCAGAAAGGAAGTCAGGTAGAACTAGTGCTGTAACAGAAAATTGTCCTCTAATTTCTGAAATATTCATTTTCCCATGACAGAACTACAGTAATTTTGGCTTATTCTTAGGGATACCTCATAATTTCTACTGGTGCCAGTTTTGAACATTATGAAAGAGTGTGTGTGTGTGTGTGTGTGTGTGTTTCTCCAGTCGTCCTGGCCACCTGGTCTGAAAAGGCCTTATCATGGGGGGGGGGCAATGACCACAGCACCTTTTTGGGGGGGGGGTTAACTGAACTGCATGAAGCCACAAAGACTCCATACCAGTGGAGATCTGATTACACACTTAAAGGCACCACTTTCAGTTCAGCTCTCTCTCCCTGGTCATCTAATAAGTAAGGTAAGCACAAGAACTTCCAACCTCACTAATGGCAATTTTTCTGAAATTTTCTTGTGATCTGAACACTCTTAAACAGAACTGCTTATCAAATGTGACACTCATGTGATGCCCACTGACACACACAGATCCATAAACTGTATCTGATTATAGCAGCTGTCTATTATTTTCTAACAGTCAGCTGCAAAGTCCCACTTTACCAATTTCAGTGTGCCTCATTTTTAAGGAAGAATGCCTAGGATGATAGCCTGCAATGGGCTGGTAGTGAAGTTTTATTTGGGTCCTTAATAAACAAATACTACACTTTTTAAAGACTTAGAGAGACCATGCTTGCTGGCCCCACACCCAAAAGAAATAAAGAGAATTATATTCCCTCCTACAATCATCTTTCACCACAGTAAACAACCTCATTTTGTTTTTGTCATGTATTTTTTTTTAAAAAAAAGAAGCTTTTCAAAACATAATATTGTATTTGGCAATTTCAAGTTTAGTGAAAGTATAAAGATACAGACCAAAAAAAAAAAAAAATGGAAAACACACACCAAAGCAGTAAAACAAAAATCCTATGAACTTAGAAGAATTGAAAGCTGCAAAGGAAAAATGTAGCTTGACAGAAGTTGATTGCAAAATGAACAGTGGAGTCATAGTTTGAAGTAGCTAAAAGGTGCTGCTCTCTTTTTGCCCAAAAACACTGGAAATAGAGGCCAAGGTAGAGTCAATCTATTTCATTTTGGTAGCAGCGACGCTAGAAAGCACTCTTAGTATTGCAGGACTAAAGAAAACAATCTACAGCCTTAAAGAGAAAACAAAAATATTTGAGAAAACATGAATAGAACAGCCTTTGCCAGAAGGCATATGAGTAACAGACTTGCAACAAATGTAAACATGTAAGAAATGGGATCACATTTTCAAGCTGACCAATATCATTCTCTTCTGGCACAGCTATTTGTTGAGAGTTGGTAGCCTAAAATGTTTACCCATCATCCTCAAACTATTGCATCACCTACCATTCTAAGAAAGCCAAGGAGAGGAAGCAGGGGGCTATAGATTTTTCCATTTTTCTCCCCACAGCAGTCCAGTTTCTACCCTCCTGTTGAAAATCATCAACTTTTTCTTTCCCTTTTCACTCTAAGAAATCCACTGTTCAACCACAGGACACTACAATCCACTGTGATTCCACTGATCACAATGAAATGTAATCAGGACGCAAAGCATATACATAGGCCTAAATTCAATCTCATACGAGTGGATGCCAGCTAGCACAATAGGACTTTGTTCTTCCCCATCCTCAGTGCAGGCTTCCATGTCCCCTTCCAAGAAAGAGGTCAAAAAAGAACAGGTTCTGAGGACACGGGGAGGCTTCAAGAAGCAAGGCAAATCATCCCCTTCAATTCTCCACTGACAAAAGTAGCTTCATCTGTGAAGTGACACCTGTGAATCCTGAGGCCACTATTTACAGAAAACTGCTTAAATCTGGAATTTCAAATCGTCTTAGAGTATGAAGACCTAATTCTAATGTTACACCTGTTATAGTAGATTTTCACATCATGAGAAGCAATTTTTTAAACTGTTAAGACAATAACACTCTCCTCTGTTTCAAAAACTGAAATTTGCCATGTGGTATAGGGAGCTGCTCTTCCAAAACCAAAAAGTTTTTGAGTATTCCAAATTAGTTATGCAATACTTAAAATCCAGGCTATGACAAAGGAGTAAGATCCCTTTGCGCAGCACAACATTACTGTTATTCTACAGTACTTTGTGAACAACAACAGCAGCAGCAGCAACCCCTGTAAAAAGTTAGTAGTGTTTCAAAAAATTTACCTGTACAGTTCCATTTTTCTTTTCCAGGAAGCAGCCATATAATGAGTAAAGCGAAATGAAATAGCAGTTCAGTGTTCAGAAATACAGAAGTGATGTCTGTTTTCCTTCCAAGGAGCTAAAGTGCACCCATAATTTTAAGGTCACCTTCCCCAACCCTCCACCCACAAGGAAGCAAATCTGAATACAATCCCTGCAGATTTTTAAAACCATCTGTCAGGATTTCAGCAATTTTCAGAAGTTCTTTTTATTGATTTAATCTCCTTTTGAACATTACTTTACTTGACAGCTTCAGCCCAAAGAGTAAATTATAATGTCCACACAGAATTCATTAGGGTAAGCAATATTTTAAAAGAAACAGAGTGCTTCCTGATCACAGTACTCATTACTAAATCATAATCATTATTTCAATTTTTTTATTATGAACTCGTGACTAGGGAATCTTATTTTATTTGACTGAAAGTTCCTTTCACCCTGCTTTCCCTCCCAATATTTCACAGACATATTTTCGCCCTTATCTTACCTTTAAATCTCTAAGACAAAACAGAAAAGGTCAGCAACCTAACCAACACCGTACAAAACAAAGGGCAGGAGTAAAGACTAACATACCTTCTTTTAGTTTTCTTTCAGTAAATGGCTTCGTAGCACTGAAGGACAGCTTGTATAAATAGTCACAGAGGAAGGTGGAAGAGGAGGAATCTTGACAGGAAACACTGTCTAAATGAGCATCATAGTTAGGAAAATCTACAAAAGAAATAAAAGGTAACACAAAAAATGGCTCATTGTATTGTTCATAAAACATTTTGACATCTAGATTAGATTAGTGTGAAAGATGTTCTCTTTAAATATAGTACAGAAGCTTTTGTTGGTAGAGAAAACAAGTACTTGAGTTCTGCTTGAGACAATCCAGTAGACCTGCCTACTGGTGTATTTTTGGATCTCACAAGCATGAGGGACCCTTCCGGAAGTTCTGTTTTGTCAAATTACGCTAATCTCATTTGAAGGTATATAACCAAAAGAACTGATGCAGTTACATACCTGAAAACTTATTATGATGGAGAAATTCCATCTGCAACCTTTGTCCATGTTTCTTGGCTAACAAATATGGGGTACTGTAGATAGGATCTCCAGTAGCACACATCACATCTGCTCCACTAAACAACAGTGCCATTGTTTCCAATACATCCTGCTTAACCACTGCAGCACACAGGGCCTGATCATAAAGATGAAAAGCATGAGCTACAAGTAGAACACCAGACAGGAAGGAATTAATATCTCTTTATTGAAGAGACAACTGTATCGGTAAATCAGTGGATTAAGCTGAAATTCATACAGCCAGCCCAGAGTACACTACAAGAAAGATATAATTGTTACTCGCAAAGTAAACCTACTAAATCAATTCAACTTACAAAATTGTTGACTCATCCAAGTTCTCACAGTGTCAATGGTTCTACTGTAGTTGGCCAGATGTGCAAAGTGCCATGCTGGTGGGGGCTCAAAGGAATCACAATCCAACGACATCTCAAGGGCCACATAATTCCCAGCCCTCATTTAGGTCTGATTACATAATTTCAGAAATCACCATCATCATAACTCAGACCACACAATATTACAATGTACAATCATTCTGGCTGGCTGGCATATATGAATCTAGGTAGTAGATAACTATACAACAGAGAAAGGCACAGAAGTTACCGTACTAACATCCCAGCCTACTGTAAGGAAGAAGGTATTTGGATAAAAATCCAAATACTCTGGTTCTACCTGAGTCCTACCATCACTGATTCTTTCCTCCACTCGCTCCTCTGCAATAATTATTGTTTTTGTCATAACTTTTTGGGGAAAGGACAAATGTTAGATGGGTAAAACATGCATACAAGTGGGAGTATTGTTTTTGGCAGTGAGTTATAGTACAACCACTAAGCACTGGGCACTGGAAGTTGTTGAGCTGGAGAGCATCTATCATGAGTGGAACAGGTATCTGGTAACTGGTTTCACTGAACTGTGCTCACAAGCATCTGGCCAAGCTGCCTGGGCATCTCATTAGTCTAGATTACTTACCTCTGTGCTTGTCATATTAGTTACTTCTACAATTTCTATGAAAGTTGGTGTCTGACTTTTATTTGTTCTTATATCACAAATATATAAGTTTATACTTAGTAACAAACAAGAATGAGAAATATAAAAAAGAAACTCCTATCTACTTCTCCCTACTTTACCTTATTTAACTCTTCTTTGGTTTTATAAAGCAGAGTGGTTTTTCTGAATTTCCCCTCTTTATATTTTTGGGTGATAAATGTTAGCCTCTTGTCTGTTGGGACATCCATATGCAATTCCTCATCTGGTTGCAGATTTCCTTCCCAAAAGCTATTTGCCTTTTTGTTCCCTATGACAATAAAAAGCTGTAGAAGAAGGGGAGGGAAGCAAAGTTAGCTTCAAAAAACAAAAATAAGAAAGATCAAAATAGACCAGAAAGCAAGAAAGTGGACTGCACAGAGTTAAGCATGACAAGGGAATAAACTAGAAGGAGATATATAAAATTATAGTAAAGCTGGAAAAGGAAAAACAATTCATACTGGCCAGTACCCAGTTGTTATTTTCAAATAAAATGGATGCATTGATTAAATGGGAATTTGGTAATCCAACATTTATATCAGTTCTCTTGAGAATAAAAGTTTGTTTCACCTGCAACTAAAAACTGGATTTAGGTCACCATCAACAATACCCCTCTGGTAAAATAACTAGGCATGTAATTCTTAACTAATTTTGTTCTCAAAGGAAGCCATAAATAATTTTAGCGATTTTCTTCCTACTGAAAGAAAGATTTTGAAGACTACTCAAAGTTTGGGACTTATTCTGAAAAACAAAACAAAACAAAACACTTTCATGTGTTTTGTGGAGGAGGGCTTAAAGAAAAAATGGTATTTGCTATATGGGAAACAGCATTTTTGCATAGAAAAGGTATTCCTGTGCAGAATTATTTTGTGGGCAGGAAAGGATGTTTCCTGTGCAGAAAATGCTGGAGTTGCTCAAAACTGCAGGGGAGGGTTTGCACAGAAAACAGATATGCTGGTGTTTCCACACACACCCTCCCCCATGCAAAATTTGTTCAGTGTGTCTCAAACCGTGAAGATTCTCATCAGTCTGGGCTTTCTCTCATCAAGGTTTCCTGACAATCAAGAAATATACTTTTCAAACATTTTTCATATCCCAGAAATAACTTGCATCAAGGTAATTCAAATTCTGGAACAACATAGTTTAAATGCTACCACTCCATAATATCTATTATCCAAATCTGCCTCTCTGTCCAGTATCAAAATAAGTTAATTCGATACACTCTTGTTTTGTGTAATTTATTCTGCTTCTCCTCATCACAGGGATGAGAAAGGAGCTATGAAGAACTCTAACCACTCACTCCAACCATTTAATTACCATTTTATTCTACAGTTCTCTACACACCATGAAGAATATCTCCAATATCTATGAGCCAGAACATTATTTTTCAAAACAAGACTCCCAAGAAGCTGAATTCTGGGAATATAGCACCTCTTGCAGTCTTACTGCACTCTTGTGGAACTACGTCATACCACAATCCTAATAATACCACAAAATAATATCTAAGGAGGACAATAATAAAGGACATAGAAAATACAACTGTATGAACATAGAACCTGGGTAAAATCTAATGTCTATTTCAACATACCTAAGAACAGAAGTGGGACTCATCTAGCCCTCTAGATGCTAAAGGAATTCTGCTTGCCCCATTCCTCAACATTGATTAAACCATCTAGAAATGATGGTAGTCTAGTTCAGCAACATCTAAGGGGCCACATGATTGCCACCTCTGTTTAACAAGGTCAAATATTTTACCGAAGTAATACATTCTAGAATCTAGCAAATGCAGCACAGAAATAAAAGTTCACAAATGCATGCACTTAAAAGCAAGGTCTAACAGCTTCCCATTAAAGAGATCAGTTCTGAAAACATTTAATCGTCCAAGAAAACTAAGATGTATAGCTAATGGCTGAAGTTCATTCCATCCTACAAAAAAGACAACATATTTTATTAAGACGGGAGAATTATGTATTTACTACTTAATGTGCAGTTTTCCCGTTCCAAGAAAGCTTGGATGAAAACTGTTTTTCTGAAGAATGCTAAGCAGTTTTCATACTGATAATTAAATTCCACATAAGTGCCATTAAATTCCATAAAACTCCACATCCAAGTGTTCACATCTTTTACTGAGGGGGTTTATGTACAACATTCTTCTTTCATCCCCCTGATTCATACCTCAATGAGTTCATTGCTCCAAATGCTAGCATCCATTTTGAGGCTTCGGACCTTTGAATCTCTGGGCCCTAAGGATCGGTGCTGCCCTGAATCAAAATAGCAAGATGGGAAAAAATTGTATTTGTTTGTTTATTTCAAAAGGAAAAGAAATGAAACAATAAGTTTTATAGAGACTAATAGTATATGAAAGTGCAAAGAACAAAAAACTTTCACAAGGCTACTAGAATATATAAGAGCTGCTCTCAAATGCTGATGAATGAGCACAATCTGCTGGCAAAGCAGGATGACCTCTATGCAATGATATGGACTCGAGTCAATTCACTCAGACTCAAGCCAGATGTAAGTCACCTGAGTGACTCAACTTGCACTCAACTCGACAATAAATGACATATTGACTTGACTCGTGACTTGTACATTTTTAGTGACTGACTTACTTCTCTTGGTTCAGTAACATAACACATTCATCCAGAAACCTTGTGACTTTAAACAACTCCTCCATCCCTTTTTGCCTACTGGTCACATGACAATCTGCCCCAAGCCCAGACTGTGGGAAATTTCTCAGGGAGGAACAGCAAACAGGTTAGGCAGCAAGCTTGAGGCAGGGTTGAGTTCTGTTCAGCAGGCTATCCCCACTGCATATCCGAGGAGCCTTCTAAAACTTTTCCTAAGAGAAAAAGGCAAGACTATTCTCCAGAGCACAGGGCATGTTTCTCAGAAAGGAACAGCAAATGTGTTCTGTAATGAGTTTGAGGAGGAAGGATCCTTCCTTCTAAAGCAGTGGTTCTCAGCCTTCCTAATGCTGCGACCCTTTAATACAGTTTCTCATGTTGTGGTGACCCCCAACCATAAAATTATTTATTTATTATTTACAATGCCTCCCCCCCGGCAAAGGCCGCCTTACCGGCCAGGAACAGGGGGGAGAGAGGGAAAGAGGAGCCGTGTGTCTCCCCCGGGAAAAAACTCCGAGACCTTCCTGGGCTTCACTCTCGTTTTCGCTGGGGAGGCAGTGTGGGAAAATTTCCAGAGTGTCGACCTGGGGGGGAGGAATTCCAGTGCCTTTGTCTTTTGCGCTGGGTGCAGCTCGCCCCCCCAGAAAAGCACCGCCTTGCAGCCCCCCGGCCCTTCCGCAGCATCCCCCTCCATGGCGAGTGGGGCAGGGGCCATGGTAAGGAGGGGGCCTGCTCCCCGTGCTGCCGCCACCCCTCAAGTTGGCCCATCAGATGGGAGGTTCTCCCGGTAGCGGAGAAGGGAAGCGATTTCAGTCCCTTCTGAAAAGTGGGCAGGAGGATGCGAGCACGTGGCTCGCGCTTGCGCACCACTACTCTTGGGCCTTTTCCGCACGTTACCTTATTGCAGAGGTGGGGGGTGCCCTCTCTTCGCTGCTCCTTCGTCCCAAAGCTGGCTTCCTAGTCGCGCAACCGCCCTGCCCCTTCCTCCCCCAACGCAGCCTACAGCTCCCAGGCTGCACTGCGGAAGGAAGGGGTGGGGCGGTCGCATGACCAAGAAGCCAGCTGCGGGATGAAGGAGTAGTGAAGAGAGGGCACCCCCCACCTCTGCAATAAGGTAACGTGCAGAAAAGGCCCAGGAGTGGTGGTGCACAAGTGCAAGCATGCGCTCCCGCCAAAGGGGGCAGGAGGACGCGAGTGCATGGCTCGCGCTTGCGCACCACCACCGAGGAGGGAATGGAGCCTAAGACCATCGGAAATACGTACTTTCCTATGGTCTTAGGCGACCCCTGTGAAAGGGTCGTTCGACCCCCAAAGGGGTCGCGACCCACAGGTTGAGAACCGCTGTTCTAAAGCCTTTGAAGCTTCATTAACAGAGATTAAGAAGGATCCTACTCCGCACTTTTGAAAAAGCCCCCAGCTTCAGAAATGAGAAGTAAGAAGGATCCTACTACCCACTTCTGAAGTTGCAGATGGCAAAATCATAAATATGGAGGGCCAACTCTACTTAAATTGTTAAAACTGACTTTATTCAGTTCTGCCCAGAAATTCTGGAATATAAGTTGTGGAGTATAAAGTTGGCTCCCAGACTTGAGATTTGTCTTGAGTCTAGACTTGAAAGTATCTTGCAAGGACTTGAGACTTGACTTGAGACTTGACTTGAGACTTGACTTGAGACTTGGAGTAAAAGACTTAAATACATCATTGCCTCTATGCAACCTCTATGCATTTAACCCTGGAGGGAGTGGGTTAGTGAGGCCCTTGAGACACTCACTAGCCTAAAATTCCCAGCCTTTTTTTTTTCTTTGCCTAACAAAAACCTGGTTTGAGGGCAAAGCTTCTTTAAAATGCTTTGAAATGGTCTCATACACTGTTTCAAGGAGGCTTTCATCCTAAACAATAAGACATCAAACCCCCAAATTCACCAGAAGGTGACCAGGAGGGTAGGAACATTAGGATATTAAAATGGTGGCCACAGCAGCACGGGTGCAGCTGTTTGAAAGTGCCAAAAATCAGCAGGTGCAGCCCTCTGGGGTTTGGAATATAACAATTTCTGCATCAGCTTGTCTGAATAGCCTCCAGCATATACAGCTGTACACAGGCAGGCTCTTTTCAGTCCTTATAACGAAGAGATGGACTTTGGACACAGGCAGCCATGTAATCCCCCCATGTATCAGTGTGCAGTCCACAAAGGCCTATGGCCTCCAAAAACCCTAATGAGTTTGTTTCTATATATACACCTTTCTCATGTGGAACCAGTATGCAGATGAAAAAGAACAACATTACAGCAGTTAGTTATAGAGACCCTAGGAGAATACAGGGACAAGATACTTCAAAAAGACAGAGATAATCACTTATTTCTCTTTGTACAATTATAGTGCAAGCACAGATGTAGGGACAGAGAAATTGTTCCCTCTTGAATACATGATGTACCACAAGGGCTAGAATCTTGGAACCCTCCAGAATTTTGTTGGATTAGCCATCCCAGCATTCCTCACCACTGGCTATGATGCCAAGGCTGCTTGGACTTGCATGCTAAGAATACATGGAGGGCCAAATGATTCCCATGCTTGCTGCATGAAATGCATAGACTGGAAGAGGGAAAAAAAACTTAAGATTTGTTATGTCTACTAAGAACACTAAAAAAAAGTCAGACTAGAGTAAATTAGAAATAAATATGCCTATGTTATGTCATGCCCTTTAAGGAAGAAATGTTCTTTGACAGAATTGTCAGAACTTATTAATAATTACCTGCACACTTCTTACAAATGACAACACAGAGATTGATGGATGCCCAGTCAGGATCAGGGGCTCTACAATCTGCACAAACCCTGTTTGATTCATTGAACCAGATCTTCTCAGCCACTTCATAGTCAGAGAGAGTTTCTGCTATGGATTGCTGCAACACTTCAATCCACTCCTGCTTTTCTTTCTCAGATTCGGCGGTAAAGCTGAAAACCATTGATAGAATCAAATAAAATGTCTAAGCAAAATAGGACTATTTGTCAGCATCTTTAACCCTATAAATATAACCTCCAGAAAGTGACCCATGAAAGCTAAGGGCTCAGTATCGGGACGGGCAATGAATCTCCAGTGGGCCTAAAATACAACCCAACCACAAGGCAATCCAATATCAACAGCTGTGAGGAAGATGTGGCTTACAGACACTGTTCAACTGCATCTCCCAACAGTTCCTTGACAGCACAAACTAAGAAAGACAGGCTCCTGAAAGAGCCAAAAACATGGCAAAACTGCCCCATCATATACTCAAGAAGGCAACTGGGGATAAAATTCCATTAAAAAAAAAAAGTGGACCCTGGGGGCTGCAAAAATAACCTTGCAGGCTACACTTTGGCTACCTCAGTGTATATTCCTGACTACAGCAATCCTGTTCTGCAAACCAATGTCAGATTCATGATTTGCAAGGCAGAGTTGTATCAATATCTTAAACTACAGTTTCCTGAATCTTGTAGGTTTTAATGGGGAAACTATGGTCCAACATATGTCAATGCACCAAACTCTCTTGAACACTGTCCATACTGTGTATGATGGGAGTTGGATCCAACATCTGGAGAGCCATTACATTCTTACTAATGGTTTGAAAAAACTCTCAGTGTATTCCATGCTTTTGTGCTATGGGTGAGTCATATAAAGTATTCTGGCACACAGCTATAATTGGGACTGTGAACAAGACAGATGCACTCCATGTTTAGCACTTCATCACAGATTTTGAAGAAGGAAACTAAAACATAGAGCTACACATTAAGAGGAAAATTAAGAGGAATTAAATTCTTTGATTCCTTGGTGTTGACAAATGGGACTGGGGAGCATACGAAAAGAACTGGCAGCTTGGAAGGAATGTATGTACTCTGTCTTTTAAAATGCATTTTTAAATTGCTATTCATCTTGTGTCTGTTTCTTTGATATCCCACCTTTCTCCAAGTGCAGGACCGAAGGTGACTTACAGCATAAAAGTAACATTAAAGACCTAAAATAGTTCTTAAAGTTAAAACTATAAAACAGTAAATATCAATAAGCTGTAACATTATAATAGAGTTTTCATATTATAATTTAATGTTAAAATATTAAAATATTGATGCTGTTACTACCACTATTCCACAATTGTGTTTTAGAGTTACTTAATTGTGTTTTATTATAACTTTTTGTCAATTTTATCTGTCATGCTTTTATCTCTTCTTTAGCCGTGTATTTCTAATCATATTGGAAGTCACATTAAGCCTTAGTCCTGGGAGAAAATATATACCAAATTAATAAATAAATTACAAATCCCTCATTTATCACTCCTCTCTTGAATGCCCACCATTGACTTTTTAATTCATCTCACCTAGGTTAACCTTTTTAACCAGGACATTTTGAAGAAAAGGGACTTGGGGATCAGAAAACCACTGCAGTACAACCAGTACATGAATACAGGTAGGCTACTATGCTTAAAGGTGTCTGACTAATAATAACATACTTTTAAAAAAATAACAACAGTGTAGTGCTTCCAAGTTTTCCAGTGCTGGGTTTTGCCTTCCACATCAGTGGGACAATGACTCCAGTCCAAGTTTTAAACCAGACTTTAACGGGGCTAGCCAATGTGCTAAACTCTGTCTCTCTCCAAACAGGTTTGGCATCTTGGACAGTGCCTCTAAAGTTCAGACTGAAACCAAAGTGGATTCAACACTGCTCTAGCCAGGGCACCATCAGCCACCACTGCAATTATCCCAGTGCTTCCAATATGGCCACTTGCTGGCAAAAGCACTCATCAGTCGGAATTACTAATTATTTTTAAGAGTAATTAGACAGAATCTTGCTTGCACGCTTTTATCTGTATCTCCACAAATCCAAAGAGAAAGAGAGAGATTTTGTTTCATTGAAATCTGAAAAATTAGGAAGGCATCTAGAAGTCCCATGAGGGAATCTTGTCCCTTTTTGATAACTGAAGCAACAGCCTTACCTACAGCTGAACTCTGAAACCAACAGAAGTCCAACATGTAAAAAAATAGACTCTGCAGCCTTTGCAAGGAAGAATTAGAGAAGCAAGGTTGAATACACCTGTTGCTCACTGATTTTCTCCTGTGTTCACATTATCTTGATGAACAAAAGTGTGGAAACATCTATTTGCTGCAATAATGTCAGGTGTTTCTCTCAGCTTTAGAAGTAAAGCTATCCCTGTTGTACAAAACTAGCCTTTACTTCATCTAGGTGGCTTCAGTATGTCTCCAAAATAGGCTGTTCTCATATTTACCTCTGGATTTTAAAAACAAGTGCTCAAAGGCTTTACCTAAAACTTCGGTAAGGTGTAATTATTTCAAACGACTGTTTTGCTGTCCGGTCTATCTGTCTCACATTAGCCACATTCATGGGGATTATAGTGATGCCATATCCAGTCTTAAAATCCTGCAGGAAGGGAGAAAGGAAGATGGGCGTTATCATTTAAAAAAAACAAAACACATAAACCTCTTTTTTTAAAAAAAATGATCATTTACAAACAGCAGTTATCTACTGAAGGTTGCATGAAAGAAATACTTATGGTAATATTTGTACTGAAGAATATTTAATGCAAGCATTTTGTGAACTACAGTGTTAATGTCCTTCAAGATCAATGAACAGCAATTTTAATAAAATGCATTTCTCTAGCATTTTTCCTGAGACTTTAAAGCACTTTACAAATTATGTTACGTCAGTAATTCTTACAACCTGCAACACAGGTCTTAGTATAATTATTACAAACATGAGGCTCAGGCTAAAGCCAAGAGAAAGATAAATTGGTTTAAGGACAGGCAGTAAATTTACAACTGAGTTAAGATTTGAACTTTCCACATCCCAGATCATACTCTTAAGCTCCACATATGTAAACAGCCAAATGCTGACCAAGCTCCTCAAAGTCAACTTCGATAGGCAAATTTCCAGATCTTATGCTTGCAATACATACTTGGTGTAGGAAAGGATATCTTCCCTATATGGTTGCCCCACTACACATCTCTGTAGAGCGTCAGAGAAACCAGCAGGGCAGAAGAAAGTGCTGCCACGTGCATCTCTTTCACACTAATGAGCTACAGTATTTTGATCTCACTTCACCCTGGTAGAATCATAGAGAAACCAGCAGTCTGTTTTTTTGTGGGGCATTTAGAGTTGGAAAATTGGATCTGAAAAATTATTAGTGTTGATGCTAGACACTGGGAAATTTAAGATTAATAACTGGAGCTGATTGCTTTGTTGACTAACATTCAATTAATTTAGTGTTATTTATCACATTAACACTTAGATATTATTTGTAAAAATTCATGCTGGGATTGACAAAGAATAACACAGAGGCTGTCACTGAACCCTAAGAACCACAAGGTGTTATTGGCTCCTTCAAAAGTTGCCTTATCCCGAACTACTCTTCCCCTAGAGCAGTGGTTCTCAACCTGTGGGTCCCCAGATGTTCGTGGACTTCAGCTCCCAGAAGCCCCAGACACTATGGTCAATGCTCAGGGCTTCTGGGAGCTGAAGTCCACAAACATCTGGGGACCCACAGGTTGAGAACCACTGCCCTAGAGGGTACTAAAAAGTCCATCATGTAATCATGGCCTGGAGATGGCAGGGGTCCAACATATCTGGAAACTGTTAAGTTGGGAAAGGCTGTCCTAAAGACTTATCATTAGCTATGCTTCCTACGACTGATGGGAGCTGAAGGCCAAAACATCTGGACGGCCAAACACTTCACATCTGTGATCTAGCGGGAAAGGGAATCCCCTCCCACGTTCCAGTACTCATTCTTCCTACATTCTTCCTGTCTCCTTTCCTTGTATTAGCCTCCTGCCCTCAGGTCTGGTCTTCTGAATGCCAGGTCTAGCTAAGAGGCTTCATACTAACTGTGAAACTCAGGGCTCATGTAGCTTATTTATTCACAGTCACTCATTTATTTATTTACTTACTTATACATTGGTAATATACTCTTTTCTGCCAAATGTGCATTTGGGGACTTAAACACACAGGATTCGGGCAAGCTGAATAGACCTGGGGCCCTTTCACAATACATAGTTACAACACTATGATTCCAATTATCTGCCATGATTCTGACTTATGGAATCCTGGGATCTGCAGTTTAGGACAGGCATTTAGAGTTCTCACCCAGACAGCTCTAGTGATTTACCAAAGTGGGTAGTGTAAAAGGGTCCCAAGTCTCACCACCAGACCATAAGATTCTCAGCTCAAGTTCTTGATCTCTCAGTCTCAACTATTACGATACAATACAGTATTTTACACAATATATAAGTATGTAAATTTTCCATTCCATTCCACTTGTTACTGTCCCCATTCATTATTTTGGATTACTTATTCTTCCATCGTCTCCCCTCAGTTCCTAGTCTTCATCCACTTTTATGATTCTAATAACTCTCCTTCTTTGCCTTCAACTACTCCACATTTTTCTTCAGTCAATGGATTTCTACCTGATGTATCTCCTCCACTACAGACACAACAATTTCTCTGGAGACGTCATGGTGACTTATTAATCCACTCTTATCAGTCGCAAGGGTGTGGAATGGGCACTATAATCAACTGTCAGCTTGGGCCTGGGAACACATTATGTAGCAATGATGTATACGTTAGGAGGCAGAGTAAACAGAAGTAATATATATGCCCAGCCAAACTATAAAGTATGAAAAATGCTGTCAGGATATCTGACTCTAATCTGGGCCACTGGTGATGGTTTATATCACATGTACACTACAAGATAGAGGAAAAATAGAGAGATATAAGAGAACTCAATAAATTAGTTGGAGATTACTAGAAGATTTCTAATCCTTAAGAAGAGAGTAACCTCAAATGTTGCCTCCTGTACAGAATCATTCATGATCTCTATGCTTGGTACACTATGACATGGATGATCTTTCTCACCTTATGCTTCAAGATCAAGGCCAGCCCCATCATTATTAGGCACAATGAAGCAACTGCCTCATGTAACAAATGGTGAAGGGAAAAGTGGTGACAGCAGTAGTCTTTTGTGTCCCTATCCATTTAAGTGGCCTGCTGCCCTTAGGTTCAGTGAATAGTGCTATCTCATCACTCGCACTGAATTAAGATTCAAATGATATTCCAGTCAGTTTCTGTATGAGGAATGGGAGAAAAGAAGACACCTTGTCCTTCCCTCTGGCAGCAAAACGACTTAGGCCACCCCTGCCTGCTATAGGGTACTCTGTGAGATCAGAGCCCTGGGAAAATTTAGTTGACCCTGACCACATGTGTCAAATCTGCATGAAGAGCCTGAAGCTCATTGTTAGTCCCAATTAAAATAGACCTACTGAACTAATGGATTTGCTGGTATGTTCAGTCATCGTTCAGAAACTGAACTGAACTGAACTAACTGCCAGGATTCAGGTCAACATTTCTAAGTGCCTGCTCACAATTGCTACCTTGCTGCTAGCAAAGACACCTTCGACTTCCACACCAGAATAAAAAAGCCAAGGTCAGACCTCTGTTAGTTACCTATGCTATATCACACACACCAGTTACCAGAAGCAGAAAGAGTGGGCAGTCCTCAGTCGTCTTCATGGTGATGGCTTGCCATCATAAGACTGTCAAATATATTGTTCTCACTCAGCATTAATCTCATGCCTTTTTCTGACACTACCTTTGCACATCTATAAACGTGCTGAACTGGAGAACAGGGGCAGAACCTGCCAGCAAACTTCTCCTCTTAGATCTTCACCTCGCCATCCTGAACAGAATTTGAAAGTAATTCATGTAAAATAACTAGTTGCTTTCAGCAAGTTCCTTGCCTCAGCAACAAAGATACAACTATCTTATACTTAAGCCAGAGGATGGGAAATATGCCACCCTCCAAATGTAGGTGAGCTACATCTTCTAGCAAGAATGTTGAGATTTGCAGTTCTACAACATGGGGACAGGCTGCACAATTTCCATATTAATTTAAGCTGTTAACTTAAAAGCTACTGTAATAATTGTTGAGTGGCATCACTAAAGGAATATGACATAGAGGAATATGACATAGTTAATTATCATCTGATGCTGTTACATCTTCATGTTTTGTTGTAGGTGTTGAGTTGACGATAAAGTGGATTAAAGGAGAGTGTGTTTTGTTGTACTATCACCTTATATCAACATAACAACTATCTTCAGTCACTTCCGATAAACAGAATAACAAAGATACTTTTACAATTGTAACTAGAGCTGTAATGAACTAAGGCAAAGGACATGGAACTATAACTGCTGATTTTTTAAAAGTAAATTTCCAAGTGTTAATGTTGACAGGAATCTAATGACAGGGGAAGAGCTGCCTGTAGTTCTACATAATCACAATCATATAAAAATAACATTTAAGTAAGGTTCTTATGTAAGTGCTTCAGACCATTTTAATTTTGTCAGCCACTTTAGGAATACAAATGAAAATGTATTAATTAATTAAAAATTAATTTAATGGACAAATTAAGTATCAGTTTTGAGGAATATTTCATGTTGTAAAAAAGAGGAATTCTATTGTCATTATTAGATTGTATGTACTACATAAATTTGTGGTGGAGAGCCTTTGACCCTCTGATGTTTTAAATTAATATTTCCAATAGCTCCATCCAATAGGGGCTGTTGGGAGTCACAATCTAAAACATATAGAGGGCTCAGGGCTCCCCACCCCAATGTATTTACATCTAAGTATTTAAAACTATGTTTGAGTATAATTCCACCTTATTTCTCCATAGTGCCAAACTGAACATTTGTTTATTATACAACCTAAGCAGCTATGAGAGGGGTCAGCCATTTGGTACATCAGCTTTCATCTTATCTGCAGACAACAGCTGCTCCCCAAGGATACTAAAGATAGATGTTCCTTATATAAGAATCAGAAGGATCCCTGTGGGGGGGAGCATCTAATGTAGAAACTGAAATGTTTAACAGACATATAAACTGAGAAAGTGATTTTTTAAAAAAGAATCTTGTTAGCATCACAATCATTATGCTACCAACCACAGACAGTTTGTTTTACTTAAATTTTCTGCCATAAAAATGAATATCTTTTTTGCCTTCCAAGTACTAAATATCTTGTGTA
Source organism: Iguana delicatissima (assembly GCA_948472985.1). Taxonomy (NCBI): domain Eukaryota; kingdom Metazoa; phylum Chordata; class Lepidosauria; order Squamata; family Iguanidae; genus Iguana; species Iguana delicatissima. The sequence goes on along the minus strand of CAOKZL010003638.1, from coordinate 1,192 downwards.
CATCAAGTTACAATAATGCAAGTTCAATCTATTTCTATTTGAGGCTATAACATTAAAAATGCAGGAAAGTCATACTGTAGGTATGTGAATGCATTCTGCCTAATTGTCAACTGGAGAAACAACAGAGGAAAATAACGTGTGCTAATTTGTTAAAATGTACAAGGAACAATTACTCTAGCTACGTTTACTTCTAAATAATATAGTGTTATAGATACTACGAAAGATCTTGCTTTGCTTTTCCCAGTTTTCAAGGACACAAGGTAGCCAAATGGCAGGTGAATGTCACCAGCAAGAGACAGATCTGAAAATCAAGTCTGGAGATGAGGGTTCAATTCCCCGCTTGGCCATGGAAACCTGCTGGGTGACCTTGGGCACATCATGTACTCTCAGCCTCAGAAAACCCTGTGATAAATTTGCCTTAGAGTCACCATAAGTTGGAAACGATTTGAAGGCACACATCAACAAACATGTGATAGCACACAGAACAAGTCATCTTACAAACATCTCAAATGATCTCACACAAATGATGAGTTAGGGGTAATAACAACAGCCCAGGTAGGTAATATACAAAAAGAGGTACAGTGGACTGGAACAATCAGATAATACCTATTTGAACAATGAAAGTGTAATCCCACCTCCCAATTGGGCTTTTTGAATAGAAGAGCTGAACACCATAACAATTAAATGAAGCATGTTCAGAATTTCACCCTCTGGTGGATGATGGACTCTAGCAATTTTGTATGCATTAGGTCCCACCTCCATTCTTTTCTATTCAGATGTCAGAAGAGTCAATATCACTGACTGGCATTTACTTAACGAGCCAGCAATAATAAAAAAATAACAGAATCAACAACTTATGAAAAGAAGCATTCCATCCCTTCCCATGGCATTCAAACGAAAAGGCATTTATACTAACTGTTCAGAACTATTTCATTCATGACTCTTAATCATGATCTCTTAGGACATGTTTGGAAGAAAAGGAGAAATAAGCTTCCTGAAGATCTTGTGGAATTTTCATGGAGAAAATCTTGATGTAATTTAGCTAAATATAATTTAGCTGAGGGTTCAGCTCCATTCAGCCATTCTGCCTGTCTCTGTCATTCTCTCTGTCTGTCTGTCTCTCTCTCTCTCTCTCTCACTCTCCCGCCCTTTCCTTCTTCAGACCAGGGATGGAATCCATAGGCAATAGGCC